>APFE030144303.1:83613-171156 GCA_000404065.3 Pinus taeda | reverse complement strand
TGTGTCACACACCCTCATTGATGTATATATATACAGGAAAAGTTGGAGAGAATTTCAACACAATTCAACTCACATCTTCCTCTCTCATCTCAGAGAATACAAGCTACCTGGAGGACGAATTCAGCCACACGTGGGAAGGACGAAGAGGACAGACTGTACGGATTTTCTGCTGCTAGGGTTTTTGCTGCTAAGGTTTTGCAGAAAGTTTGACCAGCGTTGACTTTGGTCAACCCTTGGTCCAATCAAGCTGAAAATTTGTGGGAAGTTCGATTTTTGAAGGCCGTACTACCTGGCACAAAAATCGAGGTCAAAGAGTTGACCGTTTTGCTGCTGCGTTGACTTTTAGCTTGCTTCCCCTGCGTTGACTTTTCAGGACAGCGTTGACTTTTGCAGAATTGACTTGGGTTGACTCATCTACTGGTTGGAGGGTTGTTGTGACACATCTGGGCTGGCTGACCAAAGGAGACTTTGCTGGTTGAAGCATCCTGTTGACCGCCGAAACGAACACACACATTTTTCCTGTTTCTGATTTGTCTTCTGTAAGATCTGCTTATATGTTCTATCTGCATTTTGCTTAACTACTTGTATGATTGCTGTGAGAAAAGTGAAATTGCTCTTAGCATAGAACATCTACAAAAATTTACAGACCAACTCTGATACCAATTGTTGGAAATACTGAGAGGGAGGGTGGATCAAAATAAAACATGCAACATCATAACATCATAGAAACAATGCACAAAAGGTTTCTCTCAACAAAAGCTTCATTATGTTTGATTACATACAAGTTTACCAGTCAAGACTGGAAGGAAGTGTTGATTTGGGGTAGCATCGGATGTGCTCTAGCCATGAAATTGGTGTAGAGGCTAAAGCACATGAGATCTCCAAAATCCAGAAATGGTTTGGGGAAATTCCACCCGGTTAGAGAGATATTAAGATAATTAATATTTTTAATTGGTTCCTAAGTCTAAACTTGGGAAAATAAAAATATTAATGGGTATTAATATAAAACTGGGTGAGAAGGTTCTAAATGACATGGATCAAGCCAAATCTAATCTTAGTCGTTGATTAGAGATTTAATCTCGGCTGTTGAAGACTCAACATAAAAAGTATAAGAGGAGGCTTGAGGGTCAGTTGGAGATACACCAAGATTGATCAGTCAGTTCGATTTTCCAGAGCGGGGTTTGTTGAGAAAATTCGAACAAGTGATCTGAGTTGCAACGAGGGGCAGTGAGTGCATAGCAAAGAGGCAGAGATAGTGCCGAAGGACCAGCATAGAGGCAGAGGAGGCTATGCAAAGCCAGTAGGAGCCACGCAGAGGGCTAGAGTGACTGCGCAGTGGCTTGTAGGGCCTGCGTGGGTGATGCAGAAGGCGAGAGAGCCAGCGCAGAGCAACAAAAGGCTGACGCAAGGGGCTTCTGAGTGACGCAGAGGCCAGGAGGGTTGACACAGAGCTTCAAAGAAGCGTCAGAGAGATTTTTGTGGAGTAGACTTGCTGAATATCTGCTTCCAAAGAGACATATTACTACCAGATAGATATCTCTGTTGGGTGAGCCAGTTTGGCACCCTAGTTGTACTCAAGAAAGCTGCTTAATAATAAAACTCTTAGAACTGCTGCATTGGTTTTCCCAAGTTGGGTTTTTCCGGGGACGATTGTCCAAAAGTAATGGTGTCCCTTGTGTGTTTGTCTGTTATTTTCAGTATTTATATGGTTAAATGACTTGTTAAAGGAGTAAACAAGTAGGTAAAATAAACCAGATAGTGCAAGAAAAATTTCTAATGAGTTAGACTTAGAAATTTCAATAGGAAGTAAAACACTCCCAAGTCTGAAGATGTTTAGAGGCATAGGTCTATAGGAGTGTTCGTTCTCCCTTACAATCAACCAACCAACCAATCAACCACTACTGTACACTTCACTGCTGTCACTCCACAACAGCTTGTTACCACTGTTGTTTACTGTAGATGCTAACAATTGATCCTAAGCCCCTTAACTGATATAATGTGCAACCCTTTAAGCCTCTTTGTCCCTAACTTAGTGCTGAAGATGGATGGTCTCTGAAGTGTTCCCTGAAAACAGAAGTAGAAGGCATAATAAGAGCCCCAGTTCACTATCAATGTACACTGTCACACAACATACCTTAGTGTCTCTGCCAATGATGTATCAATGTCAATAAATGCCTGCAATCAGAAGATGATATGATCCTCTTGTCTTGGAGATGACTCCTCTCCACCTGTGACTATCAGCAGTTGAAAGCCTAGTTCGAGAATCTCAACACTCTTATTGTTTAACACTGACATCAAACAACAATCTCTGTCTCAGCCTCAACCAACAAACCCTCTATTTCTTCTGCTGAAGACTTTGCCTTGAAGATGCAAGAACACTGTCATTACATTGAAGATGTCAATCACTGTTCTGCCCTAAGGTGCTGATACCTCTGCACTTCAGCATATAACCTCGGCATTAGATGATGCAATCTTCTGTAGTGTTATATCGAACTGTCCTCTCACATCAGCATATAAGAAAATATGATTCAGTTGTAACTACTGTAAGGACAACCCCTGTAACTCGACCATAGTAAACTCAATCATGCTCAGTTTTAATGGATCAATCTAACTTCAATAAATGATAGGCATCAAGAATTACAACCAAATTCTGTAATTATACTGCATAATGTTTCTTGGTCAGTCATTCAACAACATCCTTCTGATCTGACTTGTGCCTTGAGGATATATCTTGAGGCTCAGATTGTTGGAAATAGTACCAAGGAGAGTGTTACTAAGCATTTATCGCTTTTAGCTTAGTAGACACATTAATTACTTTTGTCTTGGTGACATTTATGAGTTATATTAATGCCATGGGTGGAAAAGGTACTTAAAAGTGTTGTACCATGTACTGTTCTAATATTAAAGTCACTTATACTTTATAAAGTGACTTTATTTGTAAAGTACTAAGTGTACTTTTCTAATATTAAAATGAGTTGAAAAATCACTTTATGAGAAAAATAGAAAAAGGTACACAACTTGAAAAAGGTACTAGGAGGCTTTTAAGTAATGGGGCCAATGTGTGAGGAGGGTCAATTGTGAAAGTTAATCTCAACCACACATCTTGAGTTTTGGAGATTAAATTTCATCCATTGAATCTTAGGTTTAGTGATTCAATTTTTTCTAAGAAACAAAAGCCGAAAAGGGAGAGCCAATTCTTCACTTCACAATTGAGAGAACATGAGGAGAAGAGGAAAGGAGAATTTGCAGCTAGAGAAGGAGGGTTTGATTTTCTAGGAGGGAGGTACCCCTAGGAGGCACGAATTCCAAGGAGAGGAGCACAGAAATCAAGGAGACAGACAGTGCAGAAATTGAGGCTAACAACAACACAGAAATCAAAGCAAGGGAGCACACATTTCTAGGGCTGTGGCAAGCATTTTGAGGGATTGTTCAATGTGATTTTCGAGGGTCTCTGCTGTCACCTGGCATGAATTTCAAGGTTTTTCTAGTCACTTATAGCGCAGAATTGGAGGCTGCTTCAGCGTGTTTTTTGAGGCAGCAGATCAGCACAGAAATCGAGGCAATCTGTGTCACACAGTGCAGAAATAGAGGCAGATTCAGCACGAATTCTGAGGCAGATTTCTGGGCACAGAAATCGAGGAGCTGAGCTGTGGGCAAGTACAGAAAATTCTGTGGATGAAAAATTTGTAAAATCTGAAAATTATCAGTGGGCACAAATTTCTAGAAATTGCATTTGAAGCTTCAGCTGAAGGGAGATAAGTAGTGTGTTTAATTTTATGTATTTAGATTAATTTCTCAAGCAATAAAATCCGCCTTTGAAGACCGGTTTCCCCAAGAGGCTGTGGGGTTTTTCCGGGGTCACCTTGACCAAAAATAAGTGTCTCATATGCTTGAATGCTTGTCTAAATTTTGTATTAATTTCAGCTGATAGGAAAAGTGAAAAATAGTAGAAGTACTCTTTGAATGTTTACAATTAATGCATTCGGAAATTTATATCAGCATGACAAAACATGTGGGTTGGGCCAAATAAACACATGCAAACTTGTAAACTGGGGTAAGGGTGCAGATCATTAATTTTCTACACAGATGTGAAGTTTGTGTTACTATCTTAAGGTTGACTTCAGGAAAGTTTGGAGGACTCCACAGATAGAGCATAGATCTATTAGTGAGTATGCATGTCAATTGATGGAGCTGTTGCTGAGATCTGTCTACGAGTTAAGACCCACAAAAGTCATGAATCAGTTCATGAAACTTAATGCCTGAATAATGCCTGTGAATATACCCTCAGAGCTCAGGACGTTTCCAGATTAGGCTTCAATTATTTCTTGAAATGGTTTTGTATGGACTCAGGGAATCACACTTGGAAGCTTCATCAGTTTCTGCATTCGGATCTCTGCTTAGGGCTTGTCATTCCCAACCTTACCTTAACAATTAACCTCAGACTTCATCAATAATGACAATAAAATTCTTACAGCTGATATACACTAGATGTGCAATCTGCCAGACTGCTTCAACTGCTTTAGAATGATAGAGAAACAAGACGACTGCGGTTATGTTTTCAACAGCTGAATGATGACGTGGTGTTTTCGTTTCCTCTCAACGGGTTCTCAATTGAGATGCTTTATCAAACATATTGTGCAACCTTGAATTCATATATTAAGAGATTGCAGAACAAGTTACAATATGCAACAGATATATACAAACAACCCACAAGTAGCTTAGGCCTTGAAAGACTTCACGAATGCTTCAGATGGTAGTGCCGGGTTGTTAATTATATCACTGGTTAGGGCCTTTTGAATTTCACTACAGATCTCTGAGTCTTGTCTATAGTAATCAAAAGGAGCCATACATATACATATATCTACTTAAACTTCACTTGAGAGATCTACACAAATTCCTTCATTGATCTGTAAACAAGGGCCGCAAAGTATAGGTCACTAAGATTTCAAAAATAATAAGGCCGCATTTTCACAAAGTCATATTTCTGTAACAGAGGGTTATGCAAGGTTTTTAACTTTCGTTTTCTGCTTCAAAAATAGCCCTAATTTGTGTCACAGACTTTTGTTTTTGAGAGCGAATGTCACAGGTAAGCGTACTGGTGTAAGCCTTTCAACTGATTTGCAAAACTCCTCTTAGCCACAGGGTTATCTCTGAGCTGCTTCTGATAATATAGGCATCCAAACTCATGCCTTTGGGGGGAGCAAAAGTTTTGCACACGTCACTTCTTCAAGATGGCCAACAATCAGTAGAGCAGAAATGAGTTAGGTCCAACGAAATTTTTAATTCTCACTATAGAATAATGCTACCAAAAACTGCTTTAGATTCATCTGCAAACATGAGCACGAAACCCAATGAATTCCAATACTATAGAGAGAACACAAAAAAGCAATCCACAATCCTTCAACTGGCCTGAGACACAATTCAATGAATATGCTCCATAGGGCCGCAAACTATTATAGAAGAGTCAAGTAATGATTGTGTACTATGAAGGAGAACGCACTCCTTTTTATAGAGGCCGAGGAGACCTTTGAAAGGGGCAAGTCCACTTCACATGGAGGGAAAAATAAATATTTGAAATTCAAAGTATTGAAGCGAAAACCCTATATAAAATATAGCCAACTTTGATATAGATCTTGATTCAAATTTGATCGCCTCAATGAATTATTTTAGCCATTAATATTTAATTTAATTTTTAATAAGGATACTTTTTGACTTCATGATTTTGCCAGCTAATAACAAATTGCCACATCAACCATTTGTTGGGGCTTTGACCACAAGGATGGGGCACCAACTTAAAATGTCATATCTCTCAAACCATGAGGGATTGCATGACGTGCCATATATTGTTGGAATTGACATGACAAGAAGAATCCAATGATGATGGTCTCTAGGGAAAATTCATTGATCAACATCTTCAAAATCCTCAAGAAATGCAGGGTTTCAACCTTGTAGCTTGGGGTACTGATCTTCAACTTGGCATATCTCCTGGTTCAGGAGGATCCACAAGATGCTCCACATACCACTGAAAATGGCATGACGAACTCCATCAATCTGGAATGGTCTCATGCTGAGAATCACAATCAAGGCCCTCTAATATGTGCGCGGCTCCATTGGGGCATGCCATCCAGCTTGGTTCTCCAAACCCTTAAGCTAGGATCTCATTAGGCTGCATCGTCCTGTGGATATCATCATATCAGTGACCTCCAACTGACCTTGACATCAATGACGATATGTGCACTCGCCTTGACATTAATGACAACCTAGTCAACACGCTTTGGGTTAGGTCAATTCCCAAGGTTATTTCCTAGGGGTTGATTTGAGTCATTGACATGTTTCCAAGTGCATTTTTATAGATATTTATTAGCTTTAGATATTTGTGATTCTTCACATCCCATAGGGGACATATTGCCCCCTAGATGGAGCCCATGGAACACTAGATTTTCCTTATTGAATCTAGCATATGTTTGTAGACATTATTTAGGCTCCTTGACGTGAGCTCAATATTATAGAGTTCACTATTCAAAATTAACAGTTTGTGAATATTATAGGATGGACTCAACGTTATAGAATTCATCATTTGGCATCGATGGTTCATGAGCACCCTTGCCATATAGGTACATTGTTGTAGAGCTTTATTCCAGCTTGACCTTGTTTTGGAGTTGCAATGCATAAATTTAAGGAATATTTTTAGAGGTCAATGTTTCAAGGGGACAACACATTCATACTTCTAGATTTTATTATTTTCAATTTTTCCCATGCATTGGATTTGCATCTATGCTTTGGAGGATGCATGGGGAGATAAAGATAGTTGCATGGGAACTTTCAGATACTTGATAACACTATTTCTAGCTATTTCTATATTTAGAAACTTGGTCCTTTTTAAGTGTAGATGGTGATATATTTGGATACCCATTGGAGAGATAGGCTTGTGGTTGAAAGTTGTTCTAAATTGGAGAAGTTTTATTTTTAGAAAGATTCTATTTTCAGAAAATGGTTCAAAGATAGATCGTAGAGCTTGAAGATGTTCTTGGAGTCCTTCTTCATGTGATGCAAGGGGATGCTAGGGCTTGTGGTTATCCTAGAGGAGAACATTTGGATTAGAGGGGTTGAAGACTTGGGTGCAATCCTTGTCTTTTGTTGTTACTTATTCCTTTTACTTTCATGGAGAATCTTTGACTCTTGTTGATGCAAGAGAGGTAGCATTAAGGTTTTGATAAAAACCTTAGGGGTAACATGATGAAAGAAGACTAGTCCTTGGGATGATCATAGACCCTTGTACCTGGGTGCATGGAGGCTAGAGCAAGAACATCGAGTGCTCAATTAGAAGAGTCTTGATTTTTGGTGTGATGCTCAGCTTGGTGGATGGAACTCTCTTTATTCCATTAGTGACATTGCCCAAAGGTCTTGGTTCTTGTGTGATGCAAGAAACAAAGACCAAGGGTTTGTGGCATGCATACCCTAGGTTGAACAAGGAGCTTTAAAGCTACTGATAGGGCTGTCTTAGAAGGCTTGTACTTGTGTGATGGAAAGAACAGATATATCTATGCAGTTATCTAATCTAGACAATCTTTGTGTTAATTGTGCTTCTAGCTAATCATCTCTTGTCTTTTGGTCTCCATATATGCTAGTTTTAGAAGCCATCAAGGATAGTTTAACAAATACTAAGTTGGAGTTTAATTATGCTTGTACTTGTGTGATGGAAAGAACAGATATATCTATGCAGTTATCTAATCTAGACAATCTTTGTGTTAATTGTGCTTCTAGCTAATCATCTCTTGTCTTTTGGTCTCCATATATGCTAGTTTTAGAAGCCATCAAGGATAGTTTAACAAATACTAAGTTGGAGTTTAATTATCTAACAAATATTTTTTGTAATTTCAGTGTAGAAATATAAAAGTTTATTAATTTAGAGTTGTCTGCTTCTTTGTTTTGGAATTTTAATGCAGGTGTGCTGTAAGACAAAGACGTAATCCAAAAGAAACTGCAGATTTGACAAGCATCCAACAATTGGTAAATGCTATCAACTGCAATACTCATTCAGGTTATGTACAAGTTTATTGGTTTTTTCTAGAGATTTTGGTTTATCTCTAAAGCCTTTTTCCATACCATGGAATAAAATTATTTTTTTTTCCATGAAAATCATGTCATTTTTTTTTATTAGTTTCTTGCTCTCTTTAGTTGATAGTTGTTAACAAACAAATCCTTTAGGTTTAACCTATCACCAAAATGGTGCAGGCTTACTGGATATCATTAAACAATGTACATATGTGGGGATGGCAGATGATATTTTGGCATTGCTGCAATATAAAACACAATTGTATCTTGTAAATGTTGTGACGCTGAGGTTAGATGCTCCTCTCTTTATTCTTTGTGATATTTTATGTGTAGTATTGACAGTATGAAATATGTTGATGATTGTTGAACACATGGCATATTTTTAGGATGATTGATGGAAGGTTTGATTTTATGATTTATGGGCATTCCTCGAGGAAATGATTTGAATGCTCATGCTTTAGAGTAAAGAAAAAAATCTTTTTTAGTTTAACTTGATTTACAAAAGTTGACTATCTAATAACATCGCATGAAATGATTTACACAAGTCAACTATCTAGGGAATTTGTATGCAAAAAAAATCCCTTCTAGAGTTTTTGTCTGGAAGCATTAGAGCATGCATAATGTTAATAACAAATAATATCCAATGTAATCTTTAAGTATTCATTTGAGGATGAATGATGATAAAGCAAAAGAACAATGCTCAAATTTCTCTATTTTTTTAGATAGATAAGACACGTTTATTAATGTCCAATAAATCACTAAAAGTAGATAAGGGAGACTACTCAATACATAAGTGGCGATAAATAGTGGGCGTGTGAAGGGTACTCTTATAAAAGCAAAAATTAAAGTTAAATTATATGATCTAAGCTCATCTATCTCAATGCCAAAAAGAGATACAATGCGTTGGAGTAGAGTACAAGGAAAAGGACCTCAAGGCTTGAAGTTCCTACCATTGGAGGGAGGAGAGGGGGGCTTATCAACCATAGCTAATGTTCAATGTGCAATTATCTTGCCATCTAATGTTGAGGGAAAGAACCTTTGCATAGAGTACTAACTAGAAGAGTTGGATATGGTCTAGGGGATGTCTTTTTATCTTGAAGAGGTGAATCTCTATTGAGATTTGGTGGAGGGGGGTTTCTTATTGGTGTAAATTGTCCTGAGGCCTTAGTCCACAACTTTGTATGTGGCTCATTGTTTTGGGATGAGCTATTTCTCAAGGTTTAACAAAATTGGGTGCTAAAATGGTGTTACTCTTTGCAAACCTTTTGGTGCCCTTGATTGTTAGGAGCATTGAGAAAAAAGTTGTAATCCTCTAGGTAGTGTTCAATCGAGTGGGGGTTCCAATGATCTGAAATTTAAGCATGAGTGCCTCTTTCAAGTATAACCCTAAGCATCACATAGATATCAAAAGAAGGTGGAAAGGGGATTATGAGACTCTTTGAACAGGTAGTGGAATTGATTGCATATCTCATAGTATTGAGGAAATCGAAATATAGAGTGCTCCTTTGTGTTTGTCTCCTGCCTAATCCATCCTCTAGTGGGATCTAATGCTTAGCTTCTACTCAAAGATTACGGGAGCCCACTTTGAACTAACCCAAGGGGATCTTGAACCCATGCATGCAATATTGAAGTTTGTAAGGGGTTGCAATATGAAGTCTTTTTTAAGTGGTGGGAATGCTTTACGTAAATACCATTTTGGGTGTCAAATATTAGATTTTTGGGGTTGTTCGGATGGGTACTTTCGCACAAGGCTGCTTGGAAGCGAGAACGGGAGCAACAATTTTCAGAAGCTTCTTGGTCAAGAGTGTTTTTTATATAATATATATTTTTATATATTTTGATGTATATATGTCAACAAAAGCACGTAGAATGATGAATTAGTTATAAAAGGCATACAAACATGGATTAAATCATATAACATCCATCATCTAGTAGTTATAATCTTCATCAACCATAGGTCCACAACATCTTGATTCTCATCAACCTTAAACTTTCAAAGTTCCAAAATTCAACCTTCAGCAACTATGGAAAAGACCATGGGCATTGCTATGATCGGTAATAAATCTTATCATGTACTTGCCTCTCTTGTGCAATGGACGAATCCGTTTGTATTCAGGTTCCTTTATCTTAATAATGTCATGCTACAAAAGGTTCATTGTGTGAACTAAACACCTACACCAAAATATGTTGGGGTATCTATCCTCAATGATTGCTCTCGTTGCCTTACAATTAGAAGCATTTCAGTAATGACTTGGATGACATTGTATGCCCCAAATTAATGGTTCTACAATGCTGATGTCGGTCTTGAAGTTATCTGAGTAGTCATGAGAGGAAAGGAAGACTGCACCAGTAGTAGACACACCAATAACACTTATCAATGGATTGCCTTTTAGATTTGTCCAACCATCAGATACAATGGATAAACCATATTCATTCCAAGCATTTGTGAATTTACCCAAAGCATTTTTTGATTTTGGCTTTTTCCCGATTAAGTCCCATGGTTCTAACTTTTGTTATACCTAAGGTGTTGATTTTCTAGTGCAAACAAGACTAGTACAATTTTTCAAATTGATAACTACTTCCAATGATACAATTTGACTTCTTTAGAGCATTCCAATCATTAAGCAGTTACACATGAAAAATTTCAACCATTAACTTCAACAAAGCAATAGAGATCACAGTAAAGACAATGAACTAGAGACAGGAAAATTTCTTAGGACAAAACCCCACAAGGGTTAAAACTCGGTAATATTTCCTTATAAGAGATAATTCAATTCATCAAAATGTTCATCATAATATTCTAGTAAAAATGCCAATCTGTGACCTCAATAAATGGCAAGTTAACCCAGAGAAAAGAGAGAGAATCTGGTCAATGTTGGTCATAGTCAAGGTTTGCACAAGAGAGCTGAATTTCGGCATGAGGCTTTTGGTCAAAGGGCCGAAATTCAACTTGCAATTACTTGTTCAAAGTCTTGGTCAAAGTACGATAGTTGACCTATGGTCAACTCTTGGTTAACAAACTAGAACAGGGATAAAACTATAGTCAAACACAGTCAATGAATCACAAAGAAATGCAGCCTCGAAGTCTAATCAAAAGCTTGGTCAAACAACAATAAGAATACCCAAGTCAACGCTAGTCAAAGATAGAAATAAGAAAAGTCAAACTTCACTGGAAACTTTGTCTTCTCCCTCCTTCGCACCAGTGAACAAAACTCCTTGTTTCAGATATAATGGATGAGTTGTGATGGATGCCAAATGAGGTAAATCGAATGCCAATATATAAGTATGCTATGAGTGTTGAGATGTCAGTGTTGTCATTGATGGCCATATGGATTGAATATATATATATATATACAGACAAAATCCCACGAAGCGTTGGACCCAAGGAGTAGTCCCACGATGCAAGAGGAGCAATACCAAAGAGAAGAGCGAGGAGTAGTACCAAAGAGAAGCCATCGGGAGCCAAGAGCAAGAGCCAAGACAAGCCAACGAGGAGCAGATCCAAGAGAAGACCGCATATGCCCAAAAGAAAGAGCCAAAAGGAAAAAGCAGTGATATCGAAGGAGCAAAGGGAAACGATATTTCAGAAGAAATCTAGAGAAGGACCCTATCGGAGAAGTATCATATCGACGTTTTTATTGTGTGTCACCACTCAAAATATTTGATCTCCGATAAGAGCTAAGCTTCGATCTTCGATATGGACCTCCGATCTCCGATGTGCGATATGGACCTTTGATCTCCGATGTGTGATATGGGCCTCCGATCTTCGATGTGCGATATGGACCTCCGATCTCCGATGTGCGATATGGACCTCCAATCTCTGATATGCGATATGGACCTCCAATCTCTGACTTCCGATATGCGGACCCGACTTGATTTAAGTTAATGATTTAGTTATTAAATCGCATCTGCCACTTTATCGGAACTTTTGAATGGCACCTCCGCTAAGACCCTCAGATTGCTGATTGCCGATATTGGTCGTGGACCCGATTGGTTTTATCACAACGGTTTTAATATAATATCGCGTTTGCCTAGTCAAGGCTGTGTCATGTTAAAGTTTCTGTTACAAATCCCCAATATCCATGTGGTTCCAATGTACGGGAGTAAGGTGATGATGTGGCATATGGGACCCCCCGACATCCATTATAATATGGTTTTGCATTGTTTAAATGTATTCGTTTGATTAAAAGCTTGGGCCCTTCCTATCTTGCTATTATAATATGGTTTTCGTAACAATGAAACTATGTTATATTTGGTTGATTACTAACAAAGCCCCCTTCCGACAACGATTCAATATATTTTCAATGTGCCACCTCATGCACAAGTCGACCTCTCCTCTAATGAACGTGTCTTTTTTATTGCTAAGTTGCACGAAACGGGGAAACGGGTATGAGTTTCCGAAACGGGCATGGGTACGAAACGTGACCCCCCCAAATTTTGGAAATGGGGAAACGCAATATATATAATATATATATATATATATATATATAATATATATTAGGAGCCATTTTAAGAAATATGTGCAATCATAAAGCATATATGATACATTCTAATTTATTACATTATGGTTAAATTGTCAATTGTCAATTTATAAATTATAAGTCTCTAAATTTACATCACATTTACTCATGAATGATCACATAATGAAAATAGAAATATCCAAAATCGGCCACGAGAAGTTTCTAATTTCTTGTCTCGTGCTTGATTGGGAGTCTCCTCTTACATAGTCAAACGACCTTAGTGCTCTTGATTAAATACAAGTTTCATACCCTAGTACCCTACATGCTCTTGATTATTGGGAGTCTCCCATGCATAGAGGGCTTGGTTATCTTGATTAAATACAAGCTCCATACCCTAGTACATGACAAAATCCAATGGAAACATTGCAATCCCCCCAATCCTGAAATCCTGAAAAACAGATAAGTCTTCTGGATTTTGAGTGAGACTTTCTCCATATGAAATCCAATGAGGGCGAAACCACTCTCAAACACCTTGAGTCATTTCATGGTAATGTTAAAAATTTAAGTAAAAGGATGAAAATGAAAAATAAATGATAATATCATTTTTACTTCTTTAACATTACCATGAACTACATATCAACACTAGGGCCATAGGCTTGAACATTCTGTTGCCCCACTCAAAAAAATCCTTTTTTTTATAACTTGAGAGACATCTAGAAGCATCTAGAGGATATTTGAGTTGCCCAATAAAAAATTAAAAGCGAAAAAATAAAAAAAATACAAGAAAAAGTCAAGTTACAAGAGGAAACTCTGACGTACGGCTCGGAAACTCGTTTCTGGCCGTACTGGCCATGTTTCCTCGAGAAACGTGCCAGTATGGCCATAAACGAGTTTCCGGGCCGTACTGTACGGGTTTCCTCGTTTCTGTACGGAAACGGACCCTGGACCCTCGTTTCCTGCAACTTAGGTTTATTGGCAAAACTCGTATAAACACAAGTCAAATACTTCATTTCAAGTATTGATTTGGTGAAGATTTATCACAGAGAAAAATACACAGTTCACAACTCGTGAACTAGGAACATTGAGAAGGAATTAAAGAATTAAATTGTTTGGGGATATCTATTCTAGGGCCCAGAAATCAGATCTGTAGAAAACTTGTGGCTCAGATTGGGGAACATTTCAGTTTCGGTAAAGCCTAGATCTGTGGGACATTTCAGTTCAGTGGAGCGCGATTTCGTGGGTAGTGCAGCCTTAGTGTGGCCCAGATCTTAATATAAAAGTGTGAAGGACTGTGATCAATTAAGACTATCGGAGGAGGCTTAGTGATAAAAAGGGTGAAGTAATATTTAGACTATCTATGGAGGGGAAATAACTTAAAGGCTCGAAGTTATAGTCACATGTGGAGCTCGGACCACACATCGAATCCGTGATTACTTTAAGGACAATCACATGTGTTTATTGGGAGCTCGGACTATATTACAACGAATAGAGAACTCGGACTTGTGCAAACCCCGAACTAGTAAACAGTTTGAGAGACTTGGATTAACAGTGTTAATTGTGGAGGGCTAGACAAACATCCTTTGGAGTTAACTCAAGACAGTCGTCTTGAAAGAAGGCTCGAACCTGTTGCTTTGAAGAAACTTAGATTACAATAGCAACATTTAGAAACATCTTGTTGTTGAAGAATTGTGAAGACTTCCTTAGAGAGTTCTTGAAGAAGCCCTTGAAGAGGCTTAAAGCAGGTGCAAAACTTGGGCTGCCTATTAAAGACATCTTGAAGGTCTTGGAGATATTATTGGAGACTATGATGCGTTGAAGCAATCATGAGGTGACTTAGGAGATAATTGTTTGGGTACCATGAAGAGCAGTGGTGACACCTTCTAAGAAGACAAGGTTGTCATTGATGAAGTGATTTGGAGGAGGCATTGCTGAAGATGGACAAGGTTTGTTGCAGAAGATATTGTGAGCCATAAAAAATTATCAAACTTATCTTGACGAATTGTAACTGAGGGTTGGAGCCCTAGAGGTAGGAGCCTCATAGAGAGAAAGTTGGTGCCTTGGAAGATAGGGTTGGAGCCCTAAAGAATATGAGTCCTCAAGGGACCAGGTTGGAGCTTGTACTGAAGATAGGGTTGGAGCCCTAGAGGATAGGAGTCCTCGAGAGACCAGGTTGGAGCTTGTACCAGAGATAGGGTTGGAGCCCTAGAGGTTGGTGCCTCAAACTGACAAGGTTGGAGCCTTGGGAAGTCCAAGTCGGTGCTTGGTAAGCTACAGGTTGGAGCCTGGTGGATTGAAGATTGGTGTCTTCATCTAGGGTTGGAGCCCTACACATTATTGTATTGGATTTATTATAAAAAGGATTGGAGTCCTCGTTATCTCTGATTAATAAAAATATTTATTCTTATTATTCATTTTATGTTCTAATTATAAGTGATCTAACTGGTAAAAATAACAATTGAAAAAGAAATACTGATTTAGCCCCTCTCAGTATTTCCAACATTGAGATGGGTTTTGACCTTTGGGTTTGTTAAAATTGAGCAGCTTCGGGACGAATTTCCCAAAAGGGAAACCTTAATCCCCAAGATCAAATTGTTGAGCCCCAAAGATTTTTTTTTTTATTGGTCAAAGAAAAAATCAAAATTTGGTCAAAAGAAGACTTCATTGGATAAAAGGGAAACATTATTATTAATTTGATTATTATATATAAAAGGAAAATTTGAATACTCCTGCAAAAAAATTCATTTCAACCTACCTCTAATAGTCGTGTCTTTTGACACACAAAAGTATCCATAAATTATACCCTATCCTCGTACATTGGTGCTTGGACTTCAATATGACAAGTTGAATTTCTTTTTCTGTGGTTCGCAAAATTTTGAGGTGCGCATGTTGATGTTTCGCTCTTCTAATTTTTGTGGTTCATTAATATTCAGAAACTCGCATTGAATGACCACAGAAACTCGCACTTGATTGCTATAGTGCCTCAATTGTTTTCAAGGCTCACATATATTTATTGGTGGGTCACATATGTTAATTATGTTATGGCTCGAATTATAGTAGCTTGTATTGTGGCACGCTCTTAGGTTTACTTGATGCTGTGGAGGTCACATAACATATTAGAGATATATCCCTGTAATGGTTCCATGGCACCCCTGTATAATGATAATCACATACGATTCCTATGGCTCATTCCATGTTCCTTGACTCACGGTACAGGAGTCCTGAAGCTCACTTTACAGTATACCTGAGGCTTGCATTATGGTATCGTGATGGTTCACATCTGTTTACATTGATTTGTTGTGTCTCTCTTTAACTCGCAATATACATTTATGTGTGGATCACATATGGTATGATAATTTCTATGGTTCGATTTCATTATGGTTCACTTTTCTATGGTCCACATTGAAACTTGCATATGATATTCTATGCATGGTATTCTCTGAAGAAGAACCTCTATGGCTCACATATGTGACCTTGCTATCTTATTTTTTTGTATGTGAATCTAGTGATATGACATTAATTCAATATGATAGTAAATATAGCAAGGCAGGCAACTTTATGTATGTATGTGACAAATATGGCAGATAGGGTATATACATGACATGACAGAACCCTTGATGTGGCAGATGGTATATGATATGAGAGACAATGTATATACATGACATGGTAGAACCCTTGATATGGTAGACAATGTATGATATTGCAAACAGGGTGTTGAAATATGTAACTAGGTTTGATCTTCATAATGACATGTAATCATGATTTTATGTATTTATTGAAGAAGAGAAAAATAAAATTATTATTGTTATTATTGAGGCATGGGTTTCATGCTCAAGGGAGATTTATCTTTAGGTCAAGCACCCATTCAGTGCTTCTAGGGCTTATCATTGAGTGTACAAGTCAATTGAGTCATTGTCATGTATGAATGTAATATCCCATTTCAGAGATATTCCCCAAACCCCAGCAAACTCCAACCAAATACGTACAAGAGATATAGTAAGCGGGAAGCTCAAAGTGATAAAAATAACAGTGGAGCAACATATAATAATGTAAACATGAAATATAAGCAGATACTCAAGAAATGTAGAGAGAAATGCTAAGCCATTTTATTATACTGAGTAATGGGATGAGTACAGGAGGTGATCAAAAAGATGGCACCTCAACTTGCACCAGGAAACTGAAGAAATACACTCAGAACAGTAAAAGAATTGCCTCTCTCTGAACTGCGTCCTAGCTGCTGGAGAATTGCCGTGCTGCTGCTACTACCAGAAATCAAATGAGGATTTGGGGCTGTTCCCCTCCTCAGAAAATGTTGAAACTCTGGAATGAACCTCTACTCAAGAAATCTAGAAATACCCAGAAAGCTTTTCTGAAATAGTTGACCCCTGACATTCGCCCCCTTGAGGATCCACGCAATCCCTCAAGGCTCTGCGCTGCCACTGAATAAAAACCCTCTAAAACTCTGCCTGAAACTTAGCCAAAATCCTCCAATATACAAGGGCTGATCCCTTGCACAATCTCCTAGCTCAAATCCTCCTCAAAACCCCCAATCCGGAACTCCCACCAGAAGAACTGCATCCCTCTCTCTCAAGACTGCACAGTCCCCAAATGCTTAGCTCCTCCACAATGCCAAAGATCAATCCTACTGCAAAAGACTGCTAAAAACTACCTTGCTCGAGTAGGCACTCGAAGTCCCCTAGGGCTAAGGGTGAGATCTCCGAACGGAGACACTCAATGCACTAAACAGTGCTGCAGACAGGCTAAACACTCAGCGTGCTCCAAGTCGAAGTGACTAGCTCAAATGCACATAATCGAATGACAAAATGAGGAGGCTCCTCTCTCCTTTATAGTGTTGGCCCCTCTCAATCCCAGACCCACCTCCTCCAACGTAATCCCTCTCTTGCCACGTGTTCCTTTCCATCTGCGCAGTCCCTCCAAGTGTCTGCGTGGGCCCCATCTCTGCATGGTCCTTTGGCCCCCCTTGGCTCCCCTTTAAGTCACAACGTTGTGCTACTAGGGAGTGACTTTATTCTAAAAGTGAGTTATGTCCCCTTTTTCTCACCTTTTTATTTATAAATAATTATAGAAGGCAAAATTGAGCAAAATCGAATATTCCAATTAGACATGGCTAATTAGGAATATTACAGTCTCCCCCGGTAAAATGTTGCTTGTCCTCAAGCAACTGAAGTGATGGATGCTGCAAAATTTTCTCACTCTCCCAAGTGGCATCCTCATCCAGTAAATTCTTCCACCTCACCAAGGATTCCCGGACCGTCCTGCTTCGCAGCTCCCTCTCCCTGGTATCAATAATAGCGTCTGGCTACAACACCAAATGCCCTTCATCATCTGTGGGTGGTAGCTCATCTGTCACTGTCACATGCTGCCCCAATGCCTTTTTCAGGCATGATACATGAAAGATGTTATGAATCTTGCTGCCTTGGGGCAACTCCAACTCATACGCAACCTGTCCAATCTTGCGTATCACCCTGTATGGCCCATAAAAGCGGGGCTTGAGCTTCTCAGTCCCCTTCTGCTTCAGTGACGACTGTCGGTATGGCTGTAATCGTAGGTAGACCAAGTCGCCTACCTCAAACTGTCTCTCCACCCGACCCCTGTTGGCATACAACTTCTGTTGGTTCTGTGCTGTAGCCATATTATCCTTGAGAGCTCGGAGAATATCCTGACTCTCTTGGATCCAAATCTTGGCTCTCGAAGCCTTGCTAGCACCAAACATCACGTCAGCAAAAGATAAGGGATGATATCCATACAAAGCATAGAATGGTGACATACCAATGGACATGTGATGTGTAGTGTTGTAGCAGTACTCCCCCAGATGTAGCGACTTCAGCCATGCTTGCTGCTGCCCACTAACATAGTTATGCAAGTAGCCCTCCAGCCACTTGTTAACTATCTTTGTCTGCCCGTCTGTCGGTGGGTGATAACTGGTACTTGGTGTCAACTCCATCCCTACCAATCGAAAAAGCTCCTGTGAAAACCCGCCCATGAAATGACTGTCTCTGTCACTGGTGATGGTCTTAGGAAGACCATGTAGCCTGAAGACCTCTCTGAAGAACAACTCGGTCACCTGCGCTGCTGTGTAGTGTGCAGATATGGCGAAAAAATGAGCGTTCTTTGTCAGTCGGTCAACGACGACAAAGATGCAATCCTTGCCCTGTACCATGGGCAACCCTGTGATGAAGTCCATCGAGATACACTCCCATTTCCCCTCCGGAATGGGAAGAGGCTGCAATAATCCTGCGGGATGGCTCATCTCCCCCTTGTTCCTCTGGCAAACATCGTAGTCTCGGACATGCTGGAGTGTGTCCTCCTTGAGGCCCTTCCATGAGAACCTCTCTCTAATGGCCCTATATGTTTTGGTAAACCCCTGATGGCCGGCCAATGGTGAGTTATTTGATGCCCGAAGTATCTTCTTCTTGAGCTGAGACCCCTCAGTCAAGAAGATCTGGTCCATGTAGTAGATGATCTCATCAACCACCCTGTACTTGTCATCTGCCACCTGCCCATCCAGAACCTCACATGCAAATCTGTCCTTGGAGTACTCTACCAAGAGTCGAGCCCTCCAGTCTGTGTCCAAGCTCATAAGAGACAACGTGGCTGGTCTACGTGAAAGGGCATCTGTTACCACATTGTTCTTACCCTTGACATACTCGATGTCAAAGTCATACACTTGGATCTTACTAATCCACTTCTGCTACCTCTCCTGTAGCTACTTCTGCTCCAAAAAGAACATAAGGCTGTTGTGATCAGTCCTCACCTTAAACCTGTTACCCACTAAATACTGTCGGAACTTGGCCAATGCATGCATGATGGCCAACATCTCCTTATCGTATATAGAATACAACCTCTCGTGTGGAAGGAGCTTCCGGCTCTCAAAGGCTATAGGGTGACCTCCCTGCATCAACATTGCGTCGATCCCCTCTCCCGACGCATCACACTCCAAAACAAAGGTCTACATAAAATCCGACAATGCAAGCACTGGGCAGCTGCTCATAACTTCCTTGAGCCTGTCAAAGGCTGGCTGCACTGTATCTGACCAACTGAATGCCCCCTTCCTTGTCAAATCTGTCAGGGGTGCAACAAGCTGTGAGAAAGCCTTGACGAACTTCCGGTAGTAAGTACAAATGCCAATGAATCCTTGAAGTTCTGTCACGTTCCTCGGCTCCGACCAATCTCTAATGGCCCTGATCTTCTCCTCGTGGACTCACTCTGTCCACCCCTATGATGTGTCCCAAGTATAACATCTCCGTCAGCCCAAACGCACACTTGGAGAGCTTGGCATAGAATTGCTGCTCCTCCAAGATGCGCAACACTGTCTCAATGTGCTGGAGATGCTCCTCCCAAGCCCTGCTGTAAATGAGGATATCATCGAAGAACACCAACACAAACTTCCTCAAGTGACTACGGAAGATGTGATTCATGCAGGACTGGAATGTAGCTGGGGCGTTGGTTAGCCCGAAGGGCATCACCAAAAACTCAAAGTGCCCGTAGTGACACCTGAAGGCGGTCTTGGGAATGTCCAGCTCCCTCATACGAATCTGATGATACCCAGATCTCAAATCAATCTTTGAGAAGAACCGTGCTCCTCTCAACTCGTCCATCAACTTATCGATCCTGGGTATGGGGTACCAGTTCTTCAGGGTCTTCTTGTTCAGGGCCTTGTAGTCAATGCACATCCTCAATGTGTCGTCCTTCTTCACCAACACCACGGAAGAAGCAAAAGGACTCGTGCTCGGCCGAATGTGCCCAAGACCTAGCAACTCCTGAATGGCCCGCTCAATCTCATCCTGATAGGCCTTGGGATGCCTATAGGGGGTGGTAATCAGTGCCTGTATGCCCTGCTCAAGCTCAATGGTGTGCTCAAACCCCTAGTCCGGTGGCTGTCATGGCGGAATCTCCCCAAATACTATGGCATACCTGTCAAGGATGGACTATATCTCTGGGTGCACTGTTTGCCCTGTAGTCCCTGCCTCTGATGCATGCAGCTCCATTGCCCATTCTATGTCTCCCTTCCGGAAGACTGCCTCCATCCGATGAGCCAAAACGGTCTGAGGCGGATAGGTGTGTTGTCCCCGCATCTTCTCATGCCTCCCTATCTTCTCATCATCCCACTCCATCTCTAGGGCCTTCCAATCTGTAGTGACCTTCCCTAGAGTGATAAGCCACTAAACACCCAGTACTATGTTGGTGTCCGGAATGTTGACCACGAAAAAGTGGTCAGTCAATGTGTAAGTGCCCATCGTCACTGATAACTCTGGGACGTAACGAGCACACACCATGGTCTGATCTCCTGGGACCAAAACTGAAAACCCATCGAAGCTCTCTGTCGGTATACCTCTCCGCTCAACCATCTGTGCATTGATGAAGTTGTGGGTTGCCCCATTGTCGACCAAAACTGATACTCGTTGGCCACGTACAATCTCCCGTACACGCAGTGTCAAATACTTGGGAACTCCTCGCAATGCTGCAAGGGCTCCTCCGGTAGGTGCAAAAGTTGCACTACCTGTTGTTGGTGGTGGAGGCGGCAAGGGACCCTGCACGACATGATTATCTCCTGCCTCCACATCATCCTCCTCATCCTCTTCCCCGCTGCTCTAGGAGAAGACCTCAATAAAATGTGCTTTGCCAACAGCACATCTATGACCTGGTGCCCACGGCCCTTGACAGGTGAAGCACAACTGCTTCTTCTTCAACTCCCTCCTGGCATCATCGCCAATCTGTACTCGTCCTGGATTCCCCTTCGGGGGCGGAATCCTCACATCCTTCCCCTTAAGCTGAAGAGCCTGTCACTGGGGATAAGGTGTTTGGGTCCTGGGTAAGACATCCTGTAAGTCCCGGGTCCTGCTAATAGCATACTGAAGTGTGGTTGGTCTAGTGGATCTGACTAGACCTCGAAGTGGCTTTGCTAGCCCCTCAACATACATGTAGATCCTCCGTGCCGTGGATAGATCTGACACCATCACTGAAACCCTCAAAAAGTCCGCAATGTAGGTCTCTGGGCTCCCTGTCTGTTTGAGCCTCGTCAGCTCAACAAAGTGCTGTTCCGGATCCCTCCGATCAAACCTCTCCATCAATCTCTTGGTGAAATCGGCATACGTTGTCACTGTGGAATGCCCGAGTGTAACCATCCCATGGAACCACCAATCCTAGGCCTCATCATCCAAATGTAATGTCGCCACCTTGATGGCCTCTGCCTTCGATATCTGGTTAAGCTGGAAATAGATGTCCAACTTCTCCACCCAAGACCTTGCCGAACTATTTGATGAACCATCAAACGTAGGCAAGTGGAATCTACCAGTTGTGCGGTGGGTGTCTCAATCGTGATAATGCCGGTGTCCTCTGTGATGGTCACGGGGTCTACTATCCCGCTAGAGCTGAACAAAATCTTTAAATGAAAGAGCATCCCTGAACTTCTGCCCATAGGCCTGGTACTTTGCAAAATAATTTCCCATATGACCGGGCTCTGCCTCCTGTTGGGCTTCGGCCCCTGTGTCTGCTCCTAGGAAAGTGGGCATGGTAGAACGTGTAGGGGCATGTGAGGCCATCTGCGGAGTAATATCATGCTGAGTGGCACCCTGCTCTGGAAAATGGTGGGATGTATCGACCCCTCACCAACGTGGAAAACCCGTGGGTTCTCACGTTGTCTAGCCTCAACTGCTGTGAATCTCTGCCCCATCACCTCAATTTGCCTCGATAGATCCTGCATTGATTTGAGGAGCATGTCTGCAAATCTCTTCCCGTCCTCATCTGCCATTAGATCCTCCCGCTCTACGTCCACCCTAGGCTCCTTCTATTCTGTGTCCACCATAGGCTCCTCCTATTCTGCGTCTGCCACCGGAACACAGTCTCCCTCTCCGTAGGTGTTCTCCAACCTACGCCCAGTGTCTCTGTATCTCCTACCTCTGTAACAGATGTAGGGATTTTCCCTCGGTGTCATAGATTGCTAGCTCCACGGTTGAGCCAGATCTATGCTCTGATACCACTGTAATATCTCGCTTCAGAGATATTCTCTAAACCCTAGTAAACTCTAACCAAATATGCACAAATGATATAATAACCGGGAAGCTCAAAATGATAAAAATAATAGTGGTGCAACATATAATAAAATAAACATGAAATCTAAGCAGAGATTCGAGAAATGCAGAGAGAAATGCTAAGCCATTTTATTATACTGAGTAATGTAATGAGTACAGGAGGTGATCAGAAAGATGGCACCTTGACTTGCACCAGGCAAGTGAAGAAATACATTCAGAATAGCAAAGGAATGGCCTCTCTTTGAACTGTGTGGATGCTGCTAGGAAACTGTTGTGCTGCTGCTATTGTTGGAAATCAAATGAGGATTTGGGGTTGTTCCCCTCCTCGAAAAATGCTGAAACTCTGGATTCAGCCTCTACTCAGAAAACCCAGGAAAACCTAGAAAGCTTTTCTGAAATGGCCGACCCCTGAAAATCGCCCCCTTGGGGAATCACGCAGTTCCTCTAGGCTTTGCGCTGCCACTGAGTAGAATCCCCCAAATTACTGCCCGAAACTCTACCAAACTCCTCCAATATGAAAGCGCTGATCTCTTGCTCAATCTCCCAGCTCAACTCTTCCACAATCCCCCAATCTGGAACTGCCCCAAGAAGAACTGCGTCCCTCTCTCTCAAGACTGCGTAGTCCTCCAATGCTCAGCTCCACCACAATGCCAAAGATCAAAACTATTGCAAAAAGATTGCTAAAACTACCTTGCTTGAGTAGGCACTCAAAGTCCCCCGGGGCTAAGGGTGATATCTCCGAACGGAGACACTCAGTGCACTAAACAGCGCTGCAGACAGGCTAAACAGCCAGCGTGCTCCAAGTCGAAGTGACTAGCTCAAATGCTCATAACTGAATGCCAAAATGAGGAGGCTCCTCCCTCCTTTATAGCATTGGCCTCTCTCGATCCCAAGGCTCACCTCCTCCAACGTAATTCTCCTCTTGCCACGTGTTCCCTTTCCCATCTACGTAGTCCTTCCAAGTGTCTGCGTGGGCCCCATCTCTGCATGGTCCTTTGGCCCCCTTGGCTCCCCTTTAAGTCACAACGTTGTGCTACTAGGAAGTCTCTTTTATTCTAAAAGTGAGTTATGTTCCCTTTTTCCTCACCTTTTTATTTACAAATAACTATAGAAGGCAAAATTGAATATTCCAATTAGCCATGGCTAATTAGGAATATTACAGGGAAAGTGCATCTGCTACTATGTTGTGCTTGCCCTTAACATACTCAATCTCTAATTCACAGGCCTGGAGCTTACTCACCCACTTTTGCTTCCTCTCCTGCAATGTATGTCGCTCTAGGAAAAATCGAAGACTCTTGTGGGCAGTCTTCATCTTGAATTGATTCCCCACCAAATTCCGCCTGCATTTGGCCAATGCATGCATCACGACCAACATATCCTTGTCATAAATAGATTATAGTTGCTCATGGGGCAACAACTTCCTACTCTGAAATGCTATGGGGTGGCCTCCCTATGTCAATACGACCCAAACTCCCTCACCTAAAGCATCACACTCCAGTATAAATGATCGGGTGAATTCTGGTAAAGCCAAAATAGGACAACTGCTCATAACCTCCTTGAGGCGCTCAAAAGCCTCCTGTGCTCCTTGTGTCCACTCAAAAGCCGCCTTCTAGCTCATGTCTGTGAGGGGTGCTGCAAGTTGTGAGAAGTTTCTCATAAATCTCCTGTAGTACATGCAAAGTCTTAGGAATCCTCTCAATGTTGTCACATTCCTGGGTGTTGGCCAATCAGAGATGGTCGTAATCTTCTCCTGGTGTACCTTCACTCCATCCTCCCCTATCACGTGCCCAAGCTACAACATCTCTGTCAGTCCAAACTCACATTTGGACATCTTCGCATACAACTGTTGCTCCTCAAGTATGCAAATGAACTCAACTAGGTGCTGAAGGTGCTCCTCCCAAGTCTGACTATAGATAAGGATGTCATCGAAGGAGACGAGCAAAGCGCCGCAATTGCCCACGAAATATGTGGTTCATACAAGACTGAAAAGTAGTTGGAGCATTGGTTAGCCCAAAGGGCATCACCAAAAACTCAAAGTGTCCATAATGGCAACGGAAGGTAGTCTTAGGTATGTCCGGCTCCCTCACCCAAATCTGGTGGTACCTCGAGCGCAAATCTATCTTAGAGAAGTATTTTGCTCCCCTAAGTTCATCCATTAGCTCGTCAATACGCGGAATGGGGTACCTGTTCTTCAATGTTCTCTTGTTGAGGGCCCTGTAATCAATACACATACGAAGGGTCGCATGCTTCTTCTTCACCAGCACCACAAGAGAAGCGAAGGGGCTTGAATTGGGTGTGATGTGCCTCAATCTCAACATCTCCTGGATTGCCCTCTCAATCTCATCCCGATAGGCTTTGGGATGCCTATACGGGGTCGTGATGACCTCATGCGCTCCCTCCTCCATCTCAATGGTGTGCTCAAATCCTTGGTTTCGTGGCTTGCGTGGAGGGATCTCCCCAAAAACCCCCTGGTGACTCTCCAATAAAGCCAGTATGCTTGGGTGCAAAGGCCATGATGGGGCCCCTGTCTCCAAAATCCTAAGCTCCGTCGCCCACTCTATGTCCCCATGCTTAGATCTGCCTCCATCTGATAGACTGAAACTGTCTGGGGCGGGTAAGAGTGCATCCCTCTCAACACTACTAGCTTCCGATCTAGGCTTGTAAACTCCATCTCTAACTTTTGCCAATTAGTGGTGACCCTTGTTGATTTTGGGTAGCATCGGATGTGCTCTAGCCACGAAATTTGGTGGAGAGGTTGGGGCACATGAGATCTCCAATACCCAGAAAGGGTTTGGGTAGATTCTAAACAGATCAGGAGATATCAAAATAATTAATATTTTTAATGGAGTCCCTAAGTCTAAACTTGGGGAAAATAAAATATTAATGTGTATTAATATGAATCTGTGTTAGAATGGTCCAAAAGACATGGATCAAGGCAAATCTAATCTTAGTCGTTGATTAGGGACGTAATCTCGGTTGTTGAGA
This sequence comes from Pinus taeda, assembly GCA_000404065.3. Lineage (NCBI taxonomy): Eukaryota > Viridiplantae > Streptophyta > Pinopsida > Pinales > Pinaceae > Pinus > Pinus taeda. Next base: position 145,607 of record APFE030144303.1, on the reverse strand, counting down.
TGTCAACAGAAAAAGTATAAGAGGAGGCTTGAGGGTCACTTGGAGAAGTACACCAGAGTGATCAATCATTTTGTTCTCTAGAGCAAGGTTTGCTAAGAGAGATAGAATCAATGATCAGAGAGCAGCTGAGGGGCATTGAGTACACAGAGAGGCAAAGATAGTGCCGGGAAAGCAGCAGATCAGCCAGAGAGAGTGACGCAAGAGCAGCCAGTGCTCACACAGGGGCATGCAGAGGCAACTAAGTGTTGCGCAGAGCACCAGAGAGGCCAGCGTAGCTCACACAGAGGCTTAGAGAGTTGACGCAGGGCCTCCTGGGGTTGACGTAGGGCTAGTGCTGGGCTAGGAGAGGCTGACACAGTCCAGATTGGGCAGAGACTGGGTTTCTGGGGCAGATTGGTGCTGAGTAGCTGCCGAAAGGATTATCCTGGGTTTTAGCCAGTAGATTTGTCAGAAATTGAGAGGTATTACTGCTAAGGAAATTCTTTGTTGGGTAGGCCAGTTTCGACACCTAGATTGTACTTTGATATTGCTTGATAAGAAAACCCTTAGATAGCTGCACTGGTTTTCCCACATTGGGTTTTTCGGGGTAAATTAGTCCAAATATAATGGTGTCATATGGTGTGTTTGTTTCTGTTTCTTTTTAGTTGCTGATCTGTAATATGTTGAGCATGCACTAGTGTTTATTTTCAGTATTTACATTGTAAATAACTTGTTAAGGAAAATAACAAGTAGGTAGGAATAAATCAGATAAAGTGCATGGAGGGTTTCTAAATAAGTAAACTTAGAAACTTCAACAATCCTCCCTAGTGAGTATAACCATTGGACACCCAACACTACGTTGGTGTCTAGAACATCAACTACAAAGAAATGATCAGTGGCTGAGTAGTTCCCCATTATCACAGTCAAACGGGGGACACACTTCGTGCACTGCATAGTCAGGTCTCTTGGCACCAACACGGAGAACTCCTCAAATTTCTCAGTGTGGATGCCCCTACGCTCGACTATCTGTGCATCATTGAAATTGTGGGTGGCCCCATTGTCTACCAGAACTGAAACTCTCTGCCCCTGCGCTGCCCCCCTGATCCTGAGTGTCAAGTACTTCAGGACTCCCCAAAGTGAAGCAAGAACTCCCCTTGATGGGGAAAACGACCCTCCTCTAGGTGGTGGTGGTGGTGGTGCTCCCCTTGATGACAATCCCCCCTCGTGTCCTTGATCGGCTCCTAACTCGAACTCCTCATCCGATTCACTATTTGAATACACCTCAATGTTGTGGGCTATGCCCTTGGTGCATTTGTTCCCGGGTGCCCAAGGCTCTTGGCATGTGAAGCACAACTTCCTCCTCCTGAGGTCTCTGCGGGTCTCCTCATCCAATTGACCACGTCTTCCATCCCTCTAAGGTGGTCTGGTCTCTTGGTTCCCTTGTGGGGCAGTGGGTCTAGTGGGGACGAAGGCCTGGGTCTTGGGCACTGTGTCAATCGTATCCCGGGTCTTGGGCCTATAGGCCCTTACCCAACCATGCAATGGCTTCGCATGCCCCTCCACAAACAACATGATCAACCAAAGCTCTGAGACGTCGGTCACCATCATTGCCAATCTCTAAAACTTCGTAATGTAGGCCTCTGCGTTGTCGATCTGCCTTAGATGGGCCAACTCCCTGAAATGTAACTCCAGGTCCTTCCTCTCAAACCTCTCAATTAGCCTCCGGGTGAACTCTGTGTAAGAAGTGATGTGGATATGTCCCAACGTTATTAACACATGATACCACGACGTCCCCCTCCAAGTGAAGAGTAGCAAATCGAATAGCATTAGTAACACGCATGGGGTTCAAGTGGAAATATGTGTTTAACTTTTGAACAAAAGCTCTGGTTGAACTCTTGGCCGACCCATCAAAGTTAGGGAGTGTGACCTTCCCTGCTATCTTCTGTATCCCCTGGTTAGATTGTCCCCCTCTATGGTGTGTTCCAGCCCTAGTGGTACGCCTCTCCTTGAGGTGTATGTATTCCCTGACAAACATCACCCTCTTAATCTGAGCATCCAAGCCCTCATACTCATCAATGCCAGATGCAACTGAGTTGACCAAGTCCGCAACCGGGTTTGGCTCCCTCTCCGGCTCTGGCTCATCCACAAAGGGAGGCATAGTGGGACGACCAACCTGCCCATGTTGAGGAGTGTGTGGGGTCTGATAGGTACGACTGCTCCCTCTTGCTATGGAGCCTCCATTACCATGGAACTCCACCTCGGGTCTTCGATTCATCTGCAACCCCATCACTTGCTGCATCATATCCATCATGAGTTGCCCTTGCCTCAACATTTGTTGGTCGGTCCTTAACAACTCCAAGATTTGGTTTTGGCCTACCTGCCTTGGCTGCTCGTTGTCTTCCTCATTATCCATATGGCCCCTGAGATGGTCCACCTAAGTATCTGAAAGTGGGTCTATTTCCCCTTCTCTACCTCACCCCCTTCTTCTACCTCTACTTCTGCCTATATGTTGATACAATGCTCCGGTAAATGGCGCTGTCATCACTTGCTCTCAAGCCGACAACTAGCCAAGAACATGCTCTATTACCACTATAATATTCCTAATGGAAAACCAATAGTGAAAATCAAGCATTTGCAACACATTCAACACAATATGAATTTGCACAAGTCAGATAACCAAAAATGGGTCAGAAATACGCCAAAATGCGCCAAATTTTATTATATATATGAGGAGTAGAATATGGATTGGAATGAGTGCACCTGGGCTTGCTTAAAGGAAGCTATAAGCCCCAGGTGAATGAAAATCAACTGCCTAAAGATGTAGAAACTCTCTCCAACAAATATTTGCATTGGCTCTTGGAGAAATGCATTGCTGGCTATATTGGAACCCCTATTTGAACCCCAAATCTGCCCAGAAAATTATGCCAAACAATTCTTGAGATCCTTGCCCCAAACCTAGAAAAACCTAGAAAGGGTTTGCCCTAGTTTTGACTCTCCAAAATTGACCACAAATGCTTGGCCCTCCTCTACTACTAGAAATGGTCACCTATGATAGATGGAAAGTTTTCTGCTCCCCAAAAAGGCTAGGAACCCTCCTCAAATCCCATCTAGTAAAATTCCAAACAACCACATCTCCTCAATCCCTCTTAGAAAGCCTCCCAACAATTAGCTCCATAAACACCTGCACAATCTTGGAGAAAAATGATGCAGGCCCAACCACACCAATTCGTTCTACTGAGAAATGCACCTCCGCTCTTGGAAATTCCATCCTCTCGACAAGTATTTGTATGAGAAAAATAATCCAGCAACAACAAATCTCTTCCCTCCGACACAATACCTCTCCAAGCCTTGTGTAGCTCCCTCTTTTGCGTTCCACCGAAACCAGAAATTCGTGCTACTATGTGGTAACCTCCTAGCTACCAAAGATGAGTAGAATTTGCTTCCTTAGGGCGACACTCGTTGTCCATCAAAGAGAAGGTTGAGCTTCCTCCTTGGGATACTCTTGTGCTCAACAAGATTATGTAACTCAGCTAAACATCTAGAGCAAAGCTTTAGAAGTCAAATGAACAAAAAGCCCCAAATGATGCTGCCTTCCTCCCATTTATACTTGCTGATCCCTTTTCTCATGTGGGTCCCTCCATCAACAATTCGATCCCCCCTCCTAAGCAATTTGAGTTTCCTCCACCAAGGGTGCGTATTTTGTGGGAAAGTGGTCCCCACATTCCACCAAGGAAAATATTTCGACCCTATGTCCCTAAGTTGCTCTCCAAAAATTACTTTAGGCCCAAAAATGACAAAATTGGCAAAATTGTGATTTTGCTTAACAAAATATTTAGGAAGGGACATTACACTAATACATCAGGATTCAAATTTTTATAGTCAAGTCTAATATATCATATAACAAGATTCAAAACAAACTACAGTCTACAATTGAAGTTTGAAACAAAAAAGTAGATAACATAAGAACATATCAAATGACAAATGAGCATAATTGCTCAAGGTAATGCGCTGCTAGTCTCTGCGTCCAATTGCTGCATGAATAAATCAAGATCAGCAATGTCACCATCTGAATCAAAATCACTTGCATTCTCAAACATGCTATGTGGCACACCAGCCAACCCATTTGTGTCTCATCAAGTCCCTTCTCCATATCTACTCTTGCATCATCCTTTGGATCAACATCCCATCGTGTTGTTAGTCCCTTCAAATGCTCAGGTGTCTTCCTATGGTCAAGACGTATGGCATTGTGCACAACAACTAACTTCTCCGCTTTTCTAGAGGTAAGCTTGTTCCTCCTTCCCATCGATTCATAGTATATTTATAATATTTTGTAAATTTTTTTAGGGATTTAACTTTTTTTTATGATTTGATCTTGATTTTTTTTTTGGAAACACAGGAAACATTTCCTCCTTTGGGAGGAAATGTCCCCCCTTTGAGTTTCCTCACGTTTCTGTTTTTTGGGGACATAGGGAAATGCCCCCCAGACGTCCCCACTTCCCCGAAGCGCAAGGAAGTGCAAGGACATGTTTCCCAGGTTGAGGGACGCATTCCGATGGAACACTGACTTGTGGGCTCTCAAGAGTACTCATTGAAGTGAAGCTTCCTCCTGTAGGATCCCCTTACAACTTTCCTTAACCCAAAGAGGATAAGGGTAGAAGAGGAAACACACCTTAGATTTATTTTATTGCAATCCCACTTGTCACCTTGTGCACTCAAACGTATCACCACATATCTGTCATCTTACATTCATCAATTAACTTGAATCCAAGTGAAATCTAGTTTTAACTAAAACATACCGAGAGACATTCCACAACATTTCAGTATTTGGTTATCTTTCATCGGCACATTTAGTTTCAAGCAACATTTACTTTTGGCACTTTCATTTCCAAGTACAAGAATTCTATTTTCAAGCATGATATCTTACTTTAAGCATCTACTTTCACAAGCTCTCTTTGTTTTGGCACTGGTCTCTAGTTACTTTATCATTTGCTTAAGTGTCTTTTATTCTATTCGATTGTCATTGCTATATCTCTTGCGCATGGTTATTTCATGTACTTGTGAAGTTATTTACATGCTTTAGAGTGATATGCTGTTATTTACATGTTGATGGTTGAATGTGTTTTGGCTAATTCAATTAACTCCTAGATTAATATTTCTCATTTGCTAAAGCTTGGTAAACCTTAGTTGTCTCATAGGGTCTGCCCCTCTTGGCTTCGCTAGGAGTTAGCCTAAATGGAGGAGTTGAGAATTCAGTGACAGCTGCTCAACTCGAGACTTCCCCCAAGGCCACACCAAGTAGATTAAAGATTTCTCCACGTTAGCACAGGTGTGGAATAGGTGGCAACAAGGATCACTCGAGCTTTCTTAGAGCTTATGACCAAGGCAAGAAAGGCTTCATTCCAATGGGAACAAATTTTCTTGCGAGCAACTACACGTTACGACATTAACTCTCTCTCTCTCTCTCTCACACACACACACTTTTCTAAATAGGTTTTCTCGTCCAGCAAGAAATTGTCAGTAGATTGGTTGTGTTTGATGTTTGTAGTGCAACCAACTCTTTGGTTAATGCAAAATAAAAATGTTTTATGCTTGATTTTCAGCTTTTCCATCTTTCTAATCTTTGATTTTTGATTGCAGACCTGAAACACTATTTTTGCCCTGCTTTTGACTTATATTAGCTCATCTATAGGCGCCTCTGCCATATAATCATTCTCAATTCTGGCAACTGTTTCTTAAGGGAACTTCTGCCAATCAAATTTTAATTATCTTTTGAATTTCCTTTTGCAGTTTTGGGAATGTCAAACATAGATTTCCTGTGCTGTAACTGGAACTTGATTTTTGTAGATTTAAAAGATAGAAGTCAGCACATAGAAAGGGCGGGAATGCCCCCCCAGGATTGACATGCTCCAGTCCAAAAGGAGAGGATTATCTGTAGTGACTGTATAGGCAGATGTTTTCTAAACTTTGTAGCTGAAATTTATCAATTTGATTTAAAATTTATATCATTTTTTCGAGGTGCAGTTTCAAGTGCAAACAATGGGGTAAACTCTCGAGGGCATGTCTTTTCACATTGGAAGAGGCCAAGCATGTGGTTGACCCTCCTTGATTTTCTTAATTTGATTAGGGATGATTGAAGGAGATTTTGTTGTAATAAAGATTTAATGTGGCACATGTTAATGGCTTGTTGAAGGAGTAACTTATAGATTTGAATGTCCATCCAATCAAAGGATTTATTTTTTGGTTGTCTTCATTATAATCTCATGTTATGGTTCCTCCTTCAATATTCTATGGTTTTACATTATCTATTGGCTCATATTTTGGTGTTGATGGCATGCCTCGTGGGCCCTCATTTGCTCTTATGACCTAAAGGATCTACTTGGATTAGTCAGTGCATGATGATTGCTTGACTATGTCTTCTTCCATATGATACCAAACTTTCTTTTGTTTGTTATTTGACTCCATAATCCTTGGATTGACACTAGTATTAGCAATCTATCACCATCGTTTTTTTACAAAAAACTAAAAACAATATTTTGCTAAGCTATCTATTCGTATCACCTTGAGCCCCCTTGTCATAGATTTAGCATTCCTACTTTAGTAAGCACTCCTTGAGCCAAAGGAGGGCTGGCCTAAAGAGAGAAAAGACAATACTACCGAGGTGACAATTGTTAGTTTGTCAAACTTGGCCCTGGGGTCTCACAACTTGGCTTCAGAACTTTTATAACAAGTAAGTTTTAAATTTTAGATATCAGGTCTGATTTATTTTTACTTGAACAATTGTATTATACACATAAAATTATTTACTCAAGAAAATCTGAAAATTGCTGGAAAATAAATTCACTGATATTATTAACTTTTCAGAAATAAATTGCCATGGAAAATAGTAGGAAAATCAACCACAGAGCAATAGAAATTTCTGCCTGACAAATCTCCCTTCACTTTTATTAATCTGGAAAATTTAGGGCTTTGACCCAGAGAGAAATACATAGAAATTACATTTTTTTCAGCCTAGAAATGGCCCACTGGATTTTTGGCCCAAGCAAATTGGTTTCTTTGGAAGATGACTCAGCCCTGGCAAATATCGGCCTCCCACCTGCAATAATTCAGCCTCCACTGTATGGCTATGCTTTGGAATAATTTTGGCCCCCTGGTTGAAGTCTCAGCCTCCTCCTTTGCTCCATGTGGCCAGCTGGAAATCTTGGCCTTTCTCTCTCCAAGTTGGGGCCTGCACAAAGTTTCAGCCTCTTCTTTCCTCAAGTCTCGGGCTCTCTCCTCAAATTTGGCCCTCACAAATTCTCCTTCCAAAAAACCCTTGCTGCACACTTTCTTCTTCTCGAGTCAATGAGTCTCTCACTGCTTGAGAAAATTGCTTCCTCATTCACAATGTGTCTTCACCTCTCCCTTCGGATTATTTTATGATTTCATTTTGGGTTAAATCCCTACCCATCAATCTCCAAAGTGATAGACAGCTAGGATTGTTTCCGAATTCAAGTAGATCAACGGTAGAGATTTGATCTAAGTCACATAAATAATTAAATAATTTCCTTAGAAACTTAGTTCAATAGCCAACATTAATCAATTAAATTTAGTAATGTTAGTTTCCTAAATTGAACTTAGGAATTGAATCATAATAATGCTTACTCCTCTCAAGAAAACACCTAAAAAGACAATCTAACATCTTCATGCTAAGACACCAAGTCTAAGCAGAAGCATCTGTCCGAGCTAATATCATCAACACTGCGAACCTAGGAGCTAACACCAATAATATGTAGAAGTTAAACTGGGGGTCATTAACTGAGACAGCTGTATCCCAAGTATAAATGATGAAGGATTGTTATGATGCCAGCACATATAAATGATGCATTGCCAAAGATCTCTTCATTGTAGGGTTTCAGAAAGAGGTCCAGAAGAGTATTAGATTGATTTACTGTAATTGCAATCTATAACAGGTCCTGATTATCATTTCCTTTCAATTACTCTGATAATGTCTGTGGGGCTTTTTTTGGATTTCTATGCTTACGATCACTCTGGACTCTTTGACAGTGCTGCTGTATTTCATAATGCGAGTACACGCTTTTGTGATGGAGCTCGCTTTGGTCTTGGTGCTGAGGTAAGAAAAAGCTACTTGATTTTCTTTAAATTATGGGTTAACTATTTAATTCCACCTTTCCGAGCAGAAGTAATGGCATCTTTCTTTTCATAGTTAAGATAATGCTTTAGTTTCCAAGGAATAGTGAAAATTTAAAAATGTTTTGCTGAATTTATCAACTTTTGTGTTTCCTAAAACAGGTTGGAATAAGTACAAGCAGGATACATGCTCGTGGACCTGTAGGAGTTGAAGGGCTTTTAACAACCAGATGGTATCCACTTTGGTTATTTATTTAGTTTTAATTTAATAATTTCTTTGACCATAAAATAAAAATTTACTCTGTTTGTTTGTATGCAATGAGATATTTTTCCAATCTGGATTTTGTTGAAAATTGCTTCAGTTAATAGGAAAAGTTAGAGTCCACAAGTGGGCTTAGTGGGCCTATTAGAAGATGTATGTGTGGTGTTTAGTTCTGTCATACTGCATCTCTAATTGTAAGTTGGTACCTGGCAATAGAAAAAATCATACTATTGTGATTTCTGTATTTGCATGTAAGGTGGCTTCCCTTCCTACGTTATTTGCAAAGAGAGAGTGGAATGGTGATGGCTCAGCAAGAATTCTGCATGTGGAATGCAAAAGATTGATCCACTGATTGATGGCATTTTAGCATTTGCAAATGCAATACATGAGAACAAAAAAATGTTGGTAGTTTCACGGTCTTTCACCATGCATGATATTCTTCTTCCCTGCCTGTTTTCTGTAATTAAATAAGAGGGGTCTTCATTCTATTCAGAAACTCTGAGGGTATTGCTTTACCCCATCCTCCAGCATGAGGTGACTTTTCCATGGACATAATTGGAACTTCATCTTCAGTGCTTGCCTACCTTGCCATGTTGTAGAGGTGCAGATTGGGCTGTTCAGTTCCAGAAAACCCTAAACTGTGGTTACCAAGGAGATAAAAGGAGCAATAAGAATTGGCAGGATAATATTTATTTTCTAGAAGGCAATCTAGGCCTATGAATTTTGCCTCTATGCTAGACAGATTTTCACCTTGCTTTTGCTGTATGGATTGAGATTGTTCAAGAAAGGAAGATGCATGGTAGTGGAAAACATCAAGAAATCATTGGACCTCCATTTTACATCCACATTTTTTGGAATGATCCTAAATTCCAAGTGATTTAACTCCATTTCATCTTGCGAACTGGAAACAACCTTATATTGTGCTATTATACAGTAGAAAATTGCTAGAGGCCAAAGCTAGTCTATCAAGCTATGAATGACACATCGAGTATGCCTTGCAAACACATGCATTGTCTGCAGACATAGGCGCATCTTGTTGAAATTCTGATGTTCTATGCTGTAATAATTACTTATTTCAAAAGCTTCTCTCTGTTGTAATATTAGTTAAGCAATTGTAGATAGAGCATAAACCAAACACACAATAGAAGACAATGGAGAACATAAATGAGACACAGAGAATTTAGGTCCAATGACCAGGGAAAAACCGACAAGGGGAAAATCCAACCAGATTCTTCTATTAGATATCAATTGTTCAACAAAGATACAAAGTACAATGGGAGATCAAGAGAATGAGTAAGTTCACCAAAATCTGAACAAGCTGTAGCATAAAGATCACTGGTAGCAGCAGTAGATGCAAACATTGAGTCAACCTTCCCTTCAACTGAATCAACATTGAAACAATGAAACACTGAATCAACGTTGTCTCACCAAGTCTTGCTCTTACTCTCCAAGTCCCTCTCTCACAATCTTCTTCAAGTCTCTCCAAGTCTCTCTCTCTAGTTCGAATTCTTCTTTCACAATGCACAAGTAGTGAGAATGAGATGATATGAGATGCATATATATAGGAGGAGCAGCAAATTCTGGTCATAAAGAAGGAGAAATACGCATGCCTTGAGGAGTAGTTGCATATGCCATTTAGGGAGGTACACATGCCTTTGTAACTCATGGCATTAAGAAGGTATGCATGCCTTTGTAACTCATGCCGTTAAGGAGGTATGCATGCCTTAGTGACTTATGCCATCATAGAGAGCATGTAACATATGCATTAAAGAGTGCGTAAGAGGAGTCTTTTATGACATGCTTTAATGAGTGTAAGAGGAATATGCAATGCTTTTATTGAGTGCGTAAGAGAGAGTGTAACATATCCATGATGTGAGAGAGAGTAACATTTGCATTAATTGAGGGGAGTTACATATGACATGATTGAGTGCTATGATTGAGAGCCATGATTGAGAGACATAAATTTCCTTTTAATAATAATATAATAGTATGATGAAGGATAATAGTAATAATAATAATATTGATGATTAAGTCGATAATGATATGTTAAGTGATTTTCCATCAACTACACTTGATTATCAATTGATGCAAGGTGATTTATTATTTTTGGAAAGTCATACTTGAGATGCTAGACATGACTTTCTATTTTTAGAAAGTCACTCCAGAATTGTCAGAAATGAGATTTTAGATAAGGAAATTCATCCATGAGTTGCCAATTTTCAACACATCTGCGTTGCACTTGGGTGTTAGATGACCCACCTTAGCGTATTAAAGGTTGCATGTTGCCCTAGAAATGATAGTGACTATGTTTGTGATGAACATAAATTATATTATTGTAATAATTATCATGAGTCCATGACATAGAATTATGTCCATCAGACATTATATAAGGACTTCTTGATTACCTTTCAATCATCATTGTATCATTCTTTTTTATTAAATATAATATTATGGGATTTTGTCACTTTTTCATTTGATGGTGGTGTTAATAATCTGTTTGGCCCATTGTAGTCATATTAGAGTTGTTCTTTCCAAGGCTAGGTGCAAAAAGACTGTGCTCTTGATTCCATGTTGGCTGGGTGCCAAATGTTTCTGGGTGGTGGCAACAAAACTCAGCCTAGTAGGCCATCCACTTCCACTCCAATTTACTACCCACTTGCCTCCTACTTTTAGGCACGCTTTGTTTTGACATTCCACATCCTCAATATTTTTCTTTGTTTTGCACACCCAATACTTATTCCACACACCTTACCGACCTTTGAAATTCTAGAAAAGAGAACAAGTTGGTTTTGCTACAACAACACATTGCTACAAACTCAAATTCAGGTAAAAGACACCAAACAATGCGAAGACAGTGAAGAACATCAAACTTGTGGAAATTTATATCATATATCGCCTAGAATGAAGTTACAAAATACTTCCATGTTAAGAACTAGGAACCACCACCAAATTTTTGCCAATAGTAATGTTAGCCACCCATATATTTGGGTAACCCTAAGATATTATCTTTTCTCCTATGAGGTAGTTTGGTAGCTAGCATCCCTATTATGATCCACAAATAGCCAACCTCAGATGCCTGTCATCCACGCTTCGGTCAATGCATTCTTTTATCTTTCTTGATCATCCAATGAAAGTGGGTTATCTATTGTGAGGTACATTAACCATTCTTATATTCAAGTGCTTAGGGAATTCTAGTATGGTCACAAGTTGAATTGGATGTTAGACAACATTTGGTTGTACACTTGTTCCCTTGCTTCACTTTGGTGGTTATGACTTGCCCCTAGTCCAATGTGACCTTCTTTGAGGCCTTTCTTTAACTATCTAAGAGTGGGACAAATAGGAAGCTTTGATAATGGTAGGATCCTCAATTTCTGTACCTGACATTTTTCATCATTCTTTTGTGTCATTGTCCTATCTTTTGATTGGTTGTCAGTTGCTTGTCTGGTTCACTGTTCACCTTGTCTTGTGAAAGAAGGGTTGCATATACTTGAGTTCATGCAACTGTAAGAAAAGAAAGAGCATGAGCCTAGTGTTAAGATGCAAAGTAATGGCAAGGGATGAAAAGCAAGAGAAAGCGAAAATATATCTTGAGCTCTACCCTCTCTTATATTTCCACTAGTTCCTAAGAGTATCCATGTGTATCATGCATATCAAAGTAAAATGAACTCTATATGAAGTTATGAACATCCAAGCCCCCATGACATTATAAATTTCCCATCACAAAAAATGGGTTATCTCATTGTCACTGTTGATAAGTGGTTTTCATTGATGTCAACCCAAGCAGCACTAGGGGCTACCCCAATCTTGCATGGGCATTTTGACTTTACAAATGTAACAAATAAAATATATACAAATAATGTAAAATAATGTAAATGATAATAAGCATAAATAATTATTAGTTAACTAGCAATTAGGTTGAAGAGGCATGTCTAAATGAGACACAACTCTTCATGAAGAGACACTTGCCTATATAAGCAAGCCTCTCGTTCTCATTTGAAAATTCATTATCATTCTTATTCTTATTCACGTATTTAAAATAATATTTATATCCTCAATGGATAATTTCATATTCCAAGTCTTCTGGAGTAATTAATTTGTAGAACTTTGTTCGCTTCAACAAATTACTCTATTCTGAGTTAAGGATCTCTCGATGGATTCTACTCGTCGAGATGTTTCCGTTGATATATGGTACGCCTCCTAGTTCTTCATGGTTTGAGAGTTATTTGCATTTCAAGTTAGTAACCCTAGTTAATGGGCTAAAATCCTATGGGGTTGTGGCATGGCACTCATAATTGGTTGTGGTCATTGAATAGTCAATAATTAATAATATGTTTTTTGCTCCTAAAATCCCTCCAACGTTCACTTGTTGAGGACCCTCTCAACTCAAGACATTCATATAAATAATGACCCTCATATCCTCCTCTTGTAGGGATTTTGTGGTTTCAAACAGGTCATCGTGGCATTTTTTCTATAACTTTTTTTTTTTTTTTTGCGAAGCTGAAATTAAATCCCGTTTGAGCTGAAGTCTTGATGAACCTCATGACCGAATTTTAGATCTTGGTTCGCTATATTTTTGGAGATATGATCTGAGGAAGTTAGGGTTTTTGCAGGCTTCCGAATTCCATGTCAAATAGGTGACATTGGGAAAATCATCATAACTTTCTCTCTGAGCATTGGATTCAAATGTCGTAAATAGTCACAAAAAGAGGATGGTCTCTAGTTTGTTGAGTAGCATTTTTAAGGCCAAAGTTTGCAACAGTGACATGTGGCACTTCGTACAAGTTCTCTCTATTGAACCAGGCTATAATCAGGTCATTGTGGGAGATTGGGCATAACTCTTTCTTGACGAATCCAATCTTGATCAGACCTGTGGGGTTGCAAAGAGGACTTAGAGGGTTACCACAGAACGAAATTTTAGACCCTGGAGATCCGAAATGACATAGATACAACAGATTCAATATTGACCTCCTAGAAGGCAAGAAAAAGCATGCATTCAAGGATCAGTGCAATAAGGACCACACATCAACAGTCAAAAGACAAATTTTGGATATAGTCTTGCATAGAGTCCATGCCTATATCAAGAGTGGGAGTCTTTGTCTACTGCTGCAACAAGTCAACAACAAAAGTGACAAGAACATTTCAGGTACACATTGTAATTTTAATTTGTATTTATTCATTATTAAGCACTTACATGTGTTTTGTAGGTAGAGCTAAATTAAAGGGTATTTTGTTTTATTTTGGGATTGGTTTCGCCGAGAAAATTTTGCATGAAAGTAGAAGAAGATTCAAGAACAACTTCAAGCAAGAATTCAAGAGCAGAAGTATCAAATCAAGGGAAGAATTGTAGTGGGACATCCTTTGAAGACATGACAGCCATCCGTATATTGTGAAGAAGTGTCAATGCCAAGAGTCATCATTGTAAAGTTGTTAAAGAGTCATTTGTAAAAGTGTCATCATTGGAAGAGTCATTATTGTAAAAGAGTTAATCTTCCTAGAGTCGAAAAGGCATTATTGGGAGGTATAGGAGTCTCTGTTGGGATGATGTCATTGTTGGGTTGCAGGTCATAGTGTGATTGGGTGTTCGGTCAAAATCATTGTAAATCATATTGTATCATGGATCATTGTCCTTGGTACGGGAATCCACACTCTTGTCTCATTTTAGTCATTATAGGGTGGTAGGGAGGTGCTAGGCTGGTGCATGAAGTCACCTACAGCTTGGATCATATGAACACTTCAGGGTGGTAGGTTGGTCTAGGATGTTGGGGCATCCACTCAGTTGACTATTGAAGAAACCAGGGCGTTGGGGCGTTCTTCCTGTGGGATTTGGAAAAGAATGCTTTTCTAGAATTCTAGGAAGTTGTTGCCTTCATTTTAGTTTGGGCTGAAGATTACAGAATTTATTAGAAAAACGTTCAGTGGTTTTTGACCCGAAGGGGGTTTTCCACCTAAAATTCTTGTGCCTATTGTGTTCTTCTATTTATTGTTATTACTGTGTAAACATTAATAGTAATTGAATATTAACTAATGCTCTAAAAAGATTTAAAAGTGCTATTTGATAAGGAATACTGATTCACCCCGCCTCTCAGTATTTCCAACAATTGGTATCAGAGCTTGGTTCCTTCAATAACAGTTTAACAACTGGAAGGAGATCATGGAGTATACTAAGAATAGAGGTCCTTTGTTTAATGGAAATAACTATGCACTTTGGAGTGGAAGAATGCAGGTTCATTTGCTGGTGCAAGGATATGAAGTATGGGAAATCGTTGACAAAGGCTTCACACCGACCCAGGATGAACAAGGTAAGAAAAATATGGTATATGATGTAAAGACTAAAGATCTTATTATCAGTGGGCTTATCGAATCTGTTCATCTTAAGGTACTGAGTTGCAAAATTGCTAAAGAGGTATGGAGCAAGCTTGAAAATATATATGTAGGTGACTCAAAGGTGAAAGAAGCAAAGCTTCAAATTTTCAGGGCAAAATTTGAGCAACTCAAAATGAGGGAAGATGAAGATATTGTTGCATACTTTCAGTCTGTTGATGAAACAACAGAAACATTGGAAGGTTTGGGAGAACCTGTTGAAACGAAAATTGTTGTCCGAAAGATCCTCAAAACCTTGCCAACAAGATTTAACCCTAAGGTAACTGTCTTGGAAGATAGATCGAATCTGACCAATCTTAGCATAGTGAATTGCATGGAATTCTTATGGCATATGAAATGAGGATTGAAGAAGAGGATAACACATGTCACTTAGAAACAACATTTGCCGCATCCAAGAAGAATAGTAAGGACAAGCAGACTCCGAAAGCAAAACCTTGCAATTGTAAGGATGAGGAAAAGGAAGAAGATGAATAAGAATTCTCAGCTAAGGAGTTTGCCTATTTCACGCGGAAAATGAGAACAAGTATGGGAAAATTCAAAGGTAAACTTTCATTAATATGTTTTGATTATGGTGAGGTTGGGCATTTTGTAGCCAAATGTCCTCACAAAAATGAGGTTGTTACAAAAGGAAAGAAAAGTCCTAGGATGTTCAACAAGCAAGGCAAGAAGAAATGGTTTAAGAAAAGTTTCTTCTCCAAAGAAGATAGCTCCTCATTCGAAGAAGACAGTGACAATGAACAAGAATTCAACGAAAGAGTATTGTTTATGGCCAAGCACAATAGGCAAGAGGCACTTGACGAAGAAGGAGACGACGAAGAAGAAATGACTGAGGTTGAATTTCAAAACGAAGTGATCAAGGTTATCAAAGAGCTCAAGGCCGAGAAGAAGCACATCAAAACTCTTGAAGACGAATTAAAGACAGAAAGGGAACAAGTCCTAAATCTTAAAATCAAGGTTGAAGAATACAAACAAATTGAATTATCGCTCAGGAAAGAATTAAAGGAAAGCAACAAGGAAAGAGAAGCATTGGAAGCTGAAATCTTTTGTTTATGAAAGGAAGTAAAAAATGGAAAAATTATTCAAAACTATGCCAACAGCTCAAAGACTTTGGACGAACTCATCAACAACCAACGATCATGTAGCGACAAGACTGGTCTTGGTGACAAAGAAAAATTCGAAGAGGAGTCAAGTCCTTCTATGGCAACTAAAGAAGATGGATATACAAAATCTACTAAGCAGATAGATCTCCTAGCTAGATCGAGAGATCAAGACTCATAGGAAGAAGCTTGGAAGACAATTCCTTGAAGAAGATTTCCTCCCAGGTATCAACCTATCTTTTATGGTCATTGTTATTCATGTGGAAGGTTTGGACATAGAGCTGTAGAATGTCGCATGTATGTTTGGAATGAATATAATTCCAGGAGATCTCTTAGAAATGGATTATTCTAGAACTCAGCAGAATATCAACATATATGATCATTTGAGAGATGATGTCAAATGTTACAAATGTAACAATTTTGGACATATGGCTAGGGATTGTGAAGTTTTTGACGGGTACAATCATTATCTGCAAAACCCTAGAAGCAAGTTTGTAGGATCACAAGACATGTTCCACGATGATTTTGTCAGAAGAGAATACGTGCTAGATGGGCCAAACATTGAATGTTTCAAATGCCACAACTAGGGCCATAGCGCTTGCGGTTGCAGTTATCAAATGGAATCACCTATGGACAACATTGAATGCTTCAAGTGTCATAACTATGGGCACATGGCTTGAGGTTGTAGGAATAAGAAGGTATGGAAAAGGAAACAGGTATAGGAAGACAAAGCAGATAACAAGGTTTCAACAATTATGCTTTCAGGATTTGTAAAAGCGAAAGGTCATGAGGAATAAGCAGTTGCTTTAGATAATCACACAAGTCAAGATGGCTCGTTAGGTGACTCACTATTGTGAACAATTTGGCTTGCCAACTCCTTAATGTTTGTAGAGGAGTCTATGCAGCAGTATATGGCACAAGTCTATGATTGACAGGAAGGTAGTTTGAACAAGATGGCAGTTTCGTTACAGGTTCAGTGGGAGTAAAACAATTGAAGGATTACAGGTTACCAGGAACAAGGCAAGATTGGTCTGCAAAGGATATGCACAGGTTGAAGGAATCGATTTTGAAGAAACATTTGCTCCCATTTCCAAAATGGAAGCTATCAAGATGTTTCTTGCCTATGCTTGCTCGAAAAAAATCAAGGTCTACGAAATGGATGTTAAGTTATCTTTTCTAAATGGTGAATTGGAGGAAGAAGTTTACATTGAACAACGTGAAGGTTTTCTGCTCTCTGACAAAGAAGACTACGTCTGTAGATTAAAGAAGGCTCTATATGGTCTGAAGCAAGCTGCTAGGGCTTGGTATGCTCGTCTTGACGAATATCTACATCAACAAGGATTCAAGAAAGGAAGCACCGACAACAACCTTTACGTGAAAACGAATAGAGATAACCTAACAATTATCGAAGTATATGTGGATGATATAATCTTTGGAAGCAGTGATGACAGATTAAATAAAGACTTTGCCACAAAAATGCAAAGTGAGTTTGAAATGTCTATGATTGGTGAACTGAAATACTTTTTAGGGCTTTAGATTTCTCAGTAGGGTAAAGGAATATCCATATATGAAACCAAGTACATCAAGGAAATGCTCAAAAATTTCAGATGGAAGATTGCAAGCTAGTCCTTACCCCCATGGTAACATGTTGCAAGTTAAGCTTCGAAAATTCGTCAAAGGATGTGAACCAAAGGTCGTATAGATCCATGATTGTTAGTCTCTTATATGTGACAACCTCTCGGCCTGATGTGATTTAGGTAGATGGACAAGTAGCAAGATTCCAAGCAACACCAAAAGAATCTCATATTATTGCCGTCAAAAGAATTCTTTGGTATATTAAGGGCACAATGGAATATGGTCTATGGTATCCCAAAGGAAATGATCTGGTCATCCAAGCTTATATAGATGCAGATTGGGCAGAAGTGTTGATGATCGTAAGAGTACCAGTGGAGCAATATTCTATCTAGGTGGTTGTCTTGTTTCATGGTTAAGTAAAAAACAATCTTCAATCTCGTTATCCATGGCAGAAGCAGAATATGTCGCGGCAACGGCTTGTTGTACTCATGTTCTTTGGATGAAGCAAACTTTGCAAGATCTTCAAGTCAAGTTCGATGAGCCTATTCCCGTCTTTTGTGTTAACACCAGCGCCATCAGTGTCTTAAAGAATCCTATGATGCATTCCAAAACAAAACACTCTCTAATTAAATATCATTTCGTTAGAGAGTAGGTTGCTGAAAAGAATATCAAGTTTGAATATGTTGGCACAAAGGAACAAATTGTTGACATCTTTACTAAACCATTACCTCGTGAAGCATTTGAGTGTCTTTGCCAAAAGCTTGGGATTCTCCCGAGTTTTCATTAGACTATTTCTCTTATCTACTCGAGTAGAAAGGGGGAGTGGAGGTGTGTACAGGTCCGTAGGATGGCTGTTTGTCAGGGGGAGTTACCCTTTGCCATTAATGACAAAGGGGGAGATTGTTGATTAGTGGTTGTCATTGATGTCAACCCAAGCAGCACTAGGGGCTACCTCGATCTTGCATGGGCATTTTGACTTGAAAACATACTCTATTATGAATTAAGGATCTTCTCGATGGATTCTACTCGCCGAGATGTTTCCGTTGTTATATGGTACGCCTCCCAGTTCTTCACGGTTTGAGAGTTATTTGCATTTGAAGTTAGTAACCCCAGTTAGTGGGCTAAAACCCTATGGGGTTATGGCATGGCACTCATAATTGGTTGTGGTCATTGAATAGTCAATAATTAATAATATTTTTTTTGCTCCTAAAATCCCTCCAACGTTCACTTGTTAAGGACCCTCTCAACTCAAGACATTCATATAAATAATGACCCTCATATCCTGCTCTTGTAGGGATTTTCTGGCTTCAAACAAGTCATCGTGGATTTTTCGCTATAACTTTTTTCCTGAGAAGCTTCAGAAGCTGAAATTAAAACCCATTTGAACCGAAGTCTTGATGAACATTGTGACCTAATTTCAGATCTTGGTTCACTATATTTTCGGAGATATGATCTGAGGAAGTTAGGGTTTTTGCAGGCTTCCAAATTCCATGTCAAATAGGTGACGTTGGGAAAATCGTCATAACTTTCTCTCTGAGCATTGGATTCAAATTTCATAAATAGTCACAGAAAGAGGATGAACTGTAGTTTGTTGAGTAGCATTTTCAGGGCCGAAGGTTGCAACAGTGACACGTGGCACTTCATACAAGTTCACTCTATTTGAACTAGGCTATAATCAGGTCATCGTGGGAGATTGGGCATAACTCTTCCTTGACGAATCCAATCTTGATCAGACTTGTGGGGTTGCAAAGAGGACTCAGAGGGCCACCACAGGACGAAATTTCAGACCCTGGAGATCTGGAATGACATAAATACAACAGATTCAATATCGAGCTCCTAGAAGGCAAGAAAAAGCATGCATTCAAGGATCACCTAAGCATGGTAACTTGTTTAAAAATCATAAGCTAGGAAGACATTTGAAGATGATGCTTGTGTGAAGTACTTTGAGGCCTTTAACATTAATTATGACCTACACTAATATCCTTATGGTTCTTGCACCCATGATGTTGATCTCACTTGATTTGTGTATGTATTAGACTTTTGCTCCTAGGTACAACTGTGATCCCTTGAAGGATTGTATTTTTCTTCTCTAGCTGTTCAAAGAGGATGTCCGTCCTCACTTGAGGATTGCATAGGGTGCTTTGATAGAGGATGTTGGATTTTTATTGAGTGTTGACCCTGGGATGCCTTCTCACAATTGAAGACACTCTCACCTACCAATTGAAGACACTCTCACCTACCTCCAAGACGTTGGACATTTCCC
Organism: Pinus taeda; assembly: GCA_000404065.3. Lineage (NCBI taxonomy): Eukaryota > Viridiplantae > Streptophyta > Pinopsida > Pinales > Pinaceae > Pinus > Pinus taeda. The sequence goes on along the minus strand of APFE030144303.1, from coordinate 125,923 downwards.
TCTAGAGTTAGGATGTTATCTTCAAAGAATATGTGCCCTAGAGATGACAAGATGCCCCCAGGCTGGCATTGCACCTAGTTGATGGAATTATCGTTATTTCTAAGTATGTTTGATGTTGATGATGAATGAGTCACCTCTAGAGGGGATGGTACACTATTTGCATGACGCCCCTTTTTTGATGCTTGGATGGATGATGTTTGGTTGAGGGAGCCTTGCTTTATGATTGGACATTCATTTGATTAGGAAATGACTTTTGTGATGAGATGTGTTGCCGCCAGAATCCACACCTGGGATTATCATGGTGAAAATATTTAACTCCACTTGGTATGGTCTTGGGCAAGTTTCGAGTTGAGTGGTTGTCACTCAAATCTCAATTTTTCCATCTTGGCTAACTCCTAGCTGTTGAAAATTGTAACTAGGTTTGGTCTTCATAATATCTTATGTATTCATGATTTTATGTATTTGATGTAAAAGAGAGAAAAATTTATTATTGTTAATTTTATAGCATGGGTTTCATGCTCAAGGTCAATTTATTTTTATGTCAAAGCACCCATTGTGTGCTTCTAGGGTTTTTCATAGAGTCAAGAAGTCAAAAGAGTCATTGTCACATGTATTCGACCTATTGGGCATTTTGTAACAAGTCAAAAGAATTTATTTTAGTCAAAAGTGTCAACATACCCCTTTAAGACCAAGTCGGCCTAACAATGAAGAAGTTGGGCTAATTAGGGCTATTTGTCCTCCTTGGAAGCCTATATATAAGAGACCATTTGATCTCATTTGGAATCTCACTCATTTTTATTCGGTCAAGGAAGCAAGAACAAGAAGCAAGAAGGCAAGCGAAGGTCTAGAAGGAAGAAAGAAGACAAAAAATTTCGATTTTGTCTCTCTCTATCTCTCACATGTGTGAAGGAGGCTATGGCATTTGTGGCTACAAGGACGAGATTTCTGAGCAGCAAGAGAAGGACAAAATCTGAAGTAGAGAAGTCAAGTTGATCACCTACAAACCCTCGAAGAAGAAGAAACCTAAGTGAAGGAAGGAGCAAGCCTAAAAAGCCCTAATTCATCCACACATGCTTGTTGCAGCATGTTGCAGGGGGCTGGAGATTCAAATATATAGTGAAGGCTGAAGTTTGTAACTAGGAGTCGAAGTTGTGCATTTGGAATTGATTTGACTTGGTAAAAAGAAGCACATCCCCAAGAAGGTTTGACTTGGTCTTGGTCTAAAGGTCTTGGAATTTGTCATTTGAAGATTCTATAAGAAGAAAAGAATTTCTTGTGGGTTTTCCTCTCTAGGATAGGTTTTGGCCCTAGGTAGCCACTGACATCTTGTGTCCATTTGTTTTATTGTTCTTCATGTTTTGGTAGCTGTTTGATGATAAGAACACTATAATAATCAAATGAAGAAGAAGCTAATTATAAATACTACAAGTTGAAGTATAAGAATATCACAAGTAGTTATCAAAGTAAAGAGAAATCACCCTAATTTAGCTGCCTTAGATTTCTCAACACTAGCGGAGCTAAGGGCGGTGGACCCTATGAAATAACTAAGGCTCAACTAATATAATCTTAGATAAGTCAAGTTCTAAGAGTTAAAATTAAATGATCAAAGATTCATCCAAAATAAATCAATAACAATAACCATCCACAAGTTAAGATATTGCAAAAATTAACAAGATGGATAAAGGTAGACCCAGTGCCAAATGTTAAGGTACTTGCAAAAGTAAATATTCCAAGTAAAGAGATATCTTGAGAGTAATGCTTGGAAGGAAATACTCAATAAAGAAATGCCTCAAAGTGGATGCTCAGAAAGTAAATGTGGCAATAAAGATAGGCAAGCACAATAGTGTTCAATGTGAAATACTTAGAAAAACAAGTACTTAGAGCTAGATCCTTTGTTAAAAAAATGCATGTACTTGAAATATTGACAATTGCTTCAAAAAATAGATAAGTTTTATGAACTTTGGAAGCAAAATGAAATGAAACTCCGAGTGCCAAAGCTTGAATTTGAATGTAATCTTGATTTATTTTAAACTTAAGTTAGATTATAAATTGGTTAGTGCAAATTGAAAAAATTTCAATTAAATTTCTTCCCTAGACTTTATCCTCACTGGGGCCTCGATCTCAGATTAAGGAGTCAATAGGGGATGAAGGGTCCCTAAATTACTACTTCAACCAGCAAAGCTAGAGGTAAATTTGATTATCGCAAAGACAAACTTAAAAGTTTTAAATTGAATGTATAAAATTGCTTAAAGGGTAAAGTAAACGACTAAACTAGGTAGCAATTCCAAGACACAAGTAAATTGTAAGTGAGAGTAGATTGTATGAGGTAAAATTTAACCTAATTACTCAAATGATGATTATGCTACACTATTTAATTCATCCAACAATGGAAATTATTCAAGCACCACAAAAAGAAACCTCCTGAAATGGGAAGGGGTGGGATGCCCAGGGGAAAAATCCCCTAACTCCGAAGAAAAATGAATTCTTTATTAGATCCCCCTTATAGGAATGAGGGATAGAGAGATAATTTACAATGGATCCCTTCAAGAAAAGGATTTGTAGAGATGCTTTGGAGAGAGTTTACAATAGGACCCCTCTTTTCCAAGGGGATCAAATATTCTTTTCCAAAGACTTATAGCAAGTTAGAAGCAATCTAAGAAAAAAATTACAATTGGCCTCTTTGGGCAAAATCCCAATAATGAGAGAAAAGTCTCTTTAGAAAGTTTCAATGGATTAGAAGAGGCTCTTTTGGAATTCCCAAAAGAGATCCCTTTTCTACAAATTTCAAAAGGTTTCCTCGCAATAATCTTTAGGTGGAAGAAGCCTTTTAAAGGGGTTTTGGAAAGTGAAGAAGGAAGCTTTCAATCAATTGTCCAAAGGTGACCCTTTTTTGAGCGTTTTGTTCTTCCACAAGCACTCCTTTTGAGTTGTCCAACATTTGCCCAAAAACATAAGCAAGAAAATTAGTTGGGAAAGCACTCAAAGAAAGACGATTTAAGACTAAAAATTACTATCTTATAAAAGGAAAAAACCAAAATCTAAAAGATCAGATTTTTATGGTGTTTTGCTAATGCATGACCAAGTAAACTTGGTCTCGTTACCCACCACTTCATGGGTGATATCCCCAGGAGAAATTTTTCTCCATGATGAACCTCAGTCGACAGCCAGCAGCCCCTTGCAACCTACTACCAGTTTGTTGTGCCATTTCTCTGCCACCTGAGCCAGCCATGTGATCCTTCACCTACCTATATTGATCGTATGTTTGAAGGTGGGCCTCCCGAATATAAAGGTATATCTTGTCATTTGGTAATTGAGTATTGGGTTTACTTATCATGGATACTTCTGGGTATGGATTGATGGGGGGATTTGGTAGAAAGAGTGGGCTTAGTTGGTGTTGTTGTCCCCTGGATCTCTTTTTGATGTTGCCCTTCGATTTTAGTCCTGTGGGATCTCTTTTATTGACCATTTGGTTCTCAGTTGGTACTACTTGGGAAACCCCGACTTTGGGTGCATGGTCCCGCTCCTTTATCTGTATATATTACTCCCTTTCGACTCACTATACCCCCATACATAATTTCTCCTACTTGGGTCCACTTTTCCATTTTGGGTCTAGACTCTACATAGGCCAACCCCCCTTTTCCCCTTGCCCCCCCCCCCCCCCCCCGCCCCCTTTGGTCAGGCCTGGAATGATGCACCAGAGGTTGAAGCAGCTAAAAGAAAAAGAAAAAGCATAATTGACCACATTTAACAGGAAATTGTACCACAAAATGCAAAAGATGGCCGAGACAAAAATAATTAGCACGTGGGCAAAATCCATACATGAGCTCTACCCCAATCCATGGGTCATCACCCTGGTTCCATAAGCCCTAGATGAGCCTCCTTTATCATTCAAGAACCCATGATTGCCCTAACCCCTGGAGGGCAATGAATTGCCCTACCTAAAAGGGGGTAATCATTGCTGTAACCCACACATCATGCTCTTGTCATTTGAGCCCGAGCAATTAATTAAAGAAAATTCATAAAAGGAAAAAGGCATATAAATAAGGATGGAAAATCAAGTCCGAGGCACTTCATTTGCCACAACTGCTCCCTCCTACACATTATATACTGCGATGTGGGCTTCCCTTTATCTAGCTATCTCTATGCCCCAATATGTGGCCTGGGATTGCCCCTCTCATTCCCTACTCCATTCCACTTATTAATCACTTGCCACCCCTACTAGAGGGATGTACCTTGGACATAATATCCCCTTTAAGGGCAGAAACAAGCTAATAAGGTACTTGGTTAACCCCCTTTGGAGCTTAGAGACACTAGCACAAGACAAAGTGCACTATGGAAGGGCATGGCATTATGAAGTGCCCACTTTGTTATCCATGGTTTGTAAAATCTTTTACACGATTATTTTAATGACTGGTTGTACTGGAATCCTAGGGGCCACATTGAATCTTTTGCAGGATTATAGGTGGTTTCCATTTGGGTTTGGTCTCCCTATACAGGATCCTAAACCCCTGAGGTCTACATTGGCACATATAAGTTGTGCATAGAGAGCCATTGGCCTCCACAACAACAAACAACACTACACGGGTCTTCATCGATGCTCAGAGACTACTAGCGATCAACTTTTGGGATGATGGTGATATGCTTGTTACATTACGCCCAACAGACCCCCACAGGAGCTCCACACTGTTGGCAGGTGTCCCAAGACTTGTACGATGTCATGGCAGCATTCATTCCACCACTCTGACCCTTGCAGAGGATCTACAGGCATCTCCGATTCATATGGAGAGACCCATGGCGTCATTTATGTGCCCTTAGACCCACTGGGAGCGCCATAGGTCTACTACTTGGAGAACAACGGGCCACCCCCTTGTCCATCATATTCTGAAGAATTTATTCCTCAGTATGGAACTTCAGGACATTATTAGGCCTTTGGAGGGCCCTATGACATGTACATATTATTATTTGGCCCCTCGTGAGGCTTATTTTTGCACTTGTGAGCTAGTTTGGCGGGCTTGTCACTAATAGGGGTTTTATTTGGACATTATTTTATCATTAGTGGCCAATGTAGGCCCATAGGCTAATTCAAACTCCTTAGGAGGCTATATATTGATGCTAGATACATTCATTCAGATCATCACTTGAGTTGGGATCTCTCTAATCATAAAGAACTTTGCATTTTTTCCATAAAGGATGTTTTTGGGGAAGGATGAATTTTGATGTATGGATTTGGGCTATTTTTCTTGTCTTGGAGCTTTGTGTTGCAAACAAAACACTGGTTGAATATACTCTATAAAGTTGTAAGTAAATTTTAACGTTGTTATTCTTGATGCTACATACTGCTAAAATTAGGGCTAGTTGCTGCATAACTGAAATGTGGAATTTAGCATGTTTTAGCTAATTTAATGTATGGGCCAATGTTATATGAATCAAATGTCCTAGAGATTATGTGTCTTGATAAGATTGCATCATTTGCTTTGAAGTATAAATATTTGAAGGTCACTTTTCGTTCTTTCTCTTAACATCGGATGAAGCTGACTTTCCGAGCCTCCTTGATCAAGAAACCAAGTTCTTATTCATCATCATCCTTGACTCCATATCCCCAAGTAAATTAGGTACTGATCCCTAAAAAGGGTGGTCATCTGCAACATCTTTTTCATCTTTTACCACTTTTTCCCAGGTCTAGCCCCTCAAAGGTCACCTAGGGCATCAATTTCCTGGGAATTGAATCAAGGGAAATCTTCAATCTCCTACAAGCTATTGCATTGGTGGGTCCCCTCCCTCTCCTCCAAATTTGAGGCAATTCTAATAATGGAATCTTTGGGAATCCCAATCCCTAGCTCTAGGATCGAATTTTGCCTAGGCATCCCCAAGGTTAGACCACAACAGGATCAATCAACCTTTTGAAGTAAATATTCTTGTTTGGTCCTTTCCCTTCACCTTGTCTAGAGGATAGGAACATCATTGGTTGCTGCATTCCATCCCCGAATCTGGGCTGGGTCCACTTGGCCCCGTGTGGCACCATTTGGGAATCCTAGTTGCCCAAGGATTATAGGGATTGAGTACCTCATCTATAAGCCTATTCGTGCTCCCTCAACCCTCCAGTGCTCAACCCTTACCCTTGGAGGACCAAGTCCCTTGCTTCAAGAGAAAGCAAGTTCCATTCTTCACTCCATCCTTGGGAAAGGGTTTCTAGGGTCACTTTCCACCTATCCATTGACATATACTTTACAATTGATCCCTACACTACCTGGACTCCTCCATCAGTGAAAGTTCGTAAAGAGCAGGGAGACTTAGCTGTGGTGATGGTGGGCTAAGCCTCCACTGTTGCCCTCTTAGTAACCCCTTTTAGGTCCCTTGCTAGTTTGAGTGATAACATTTCTGGAGCTATTGCCGGGGACACGAAAGATGTGTTTTGTTCCCCATATGACATATTGACATATCATTATTGGCGACTGCGTTAGAAAATCGAAGCCCTAGTTCTTCATTGAACTTCAGAGTCAATGCTTGTAGGGTGAAGCAAGCATTTGTTAAGGAAATTTCGTTCACCCTGGCAACTCCCATGTCATTAAGGACCCAACAACATGTGGACCACTTATATTCTCGCCATAAATATCATAGGGACCCCAAGATATCCTTCATCGAAATCCATGAAGATTATGCCAATGTTGGATAGGGATCCACATTCCTCATCCAACCACGTGGTAAGGTTCATAAGGTACCTTTCAAAGAAAAATATAACTCAACCTTGTGACCAAATGGTCCTACCCATTGCCCCACGCACTGATTGGCTTGAGTCATGTAAACCTAAAAGCATTCCTTCTCTTCCAATGTTGACTACGCAATTCTTATTGCATGAAAGGCTGAGTTTCCAATCTCACGAAGACATATCCCAAATGTTAGATATGGCCCTTTGAGAGGAGGAAATTAGTGTTTGAGGAAGTGCCGCTTATTGATGCATATTTTAATGGTGGTGCCAAAGGAGAGACTCATGATTTCAAAAGCATGTCCTCTAAGGATGATGAGGAAGATCTCAACCCCGAGAGCTCTCAAACATTGCAAGAATGGATGATGGAATATGAAAAGTCTTGCAGGAAACTAATGGCCACATATAAATCCCAAGAGATTTTCTCCCACTATTGGAAGCAATCGGAAAGGCTTCGTAACACGGAGAGTGAATATAAAGAGAGTCCTATTGATGACCTTCTTCTTGAGGCAATTTATTAAGATCACATAGTAAATACGTTGGAGATCATTCTTCGGGAGCGAATGAAGGAGGAGAAGCCCCCCTTATCTAAAGAGGAGAATGAATAGCATCCTAACTAACACCAAATATATAGTGAAGAATGTGAGGATTCTGAGGAAGATCATGATAGTCAAATAAACAAAGAATCTATGAGTAGTGACTTTGGGGCTGTTGATTGGGGAATTAGGTATGATTATAGAAATGAAGGCCCCATAGTTCCTCAAGTCCATAAGAATGAGCTTAGGGAAACGGAAAATGCTCCACCCCTTCCGAATAACAATGCTGGTCCTTACGAAGCTCTTCTTAGTGATTGGAAAGGTCTTTTCTTTATGTTCCAAGATGATTCAATCAAAGAAGAGCCTTCCAAGATTGTGGAAAATTATGATGACTCTAATATAAAAGAAATCGAAGAAGATGCTTCCACCGATAAAGGGTCTTTCTCCATGTTTGAGTGTTCTTCCCCTACCCTGAAAATAGATGTTTGTGATGATGTTCATTCCCCTAGTCTTGATGAAGAGCTGATTTCCCCTATGAAGAACCAGGAATCATGGTTTTTCCCCAGATACCATGACGAGTCCACTTCTTGTTTTCCCAACGACCAAAATAGTATCATCCTAAATATGTCTGAGTCTTTCACTCCTTCTTACCCTAAGGATGATAGGTTTGAGATAACTCTTCATCAAAGATTCATGTGCTTGATCATTGACATTTATGTTTCCTGGTTAGATGACCAAATTCAATCTTCTCGGATGATGTCTTTCCCTTCTTCTAAGATTCCTTTCTATATAATATGGGTTTCTTGCTTTCCCACCTCCCGCCCTTGTAAATCCTCACATCATTATTCCCAATTATATTGTCGAGTCCATTGCAAAAATAATCATGGAAGCATGCATTTTTGTATTGATCAATTGACATGTTGGTTGCTTTGGGTCTATGATTATACCTAATACTTGACATTTTATCATATCCATGGTAGAGTAGGGTGCATTGCATGTTGATTTCTGCATCAGAAATAACATCATATGATTTTTCTCATGGTAGATAGATTTATATTTGCATATTTCATTTCTTGTTGGTTTATGGCCTGACATTAAGCATGGGGGATCATAAGGAATGTTTTAAAAAATGGCTGAATCGAATCCGAAACGACTGAGTTGATTCGAGTCGTTGGGATTTTTTCTGACCAGGCAGAAAAAACGGAACGGGAGGCCGAGTCATGACTGACTCGGTCAACCCGGCTGGTTCTGCAATAACTCGGCCGAGTCAATGAATGTGCCCTGAACCCCAAAAAAATGCGATTTTTCATATTCTTTTAAAAAGTTTTAACTGTTAGTTGAGTTTTGGGACTCCAAGGTGTTTTCTAAATTAGTTAAATGCTATTTGGGGTCCATTCCCCTCTCCTAGTATTGATATGCTATTCAAATTTCATGGTAATGTTAAATTCTTAAAGTAAATCTCTTTCTATCACTGATCTATGTAGTCCCTAGGCCTTCACCCGCTTTGTCCGACTTTCCCTCATTGTGGGTCTGATACCATATTACAAAGAAACCAAGAACACAAGACAACTTAGAAGATAGAAATATTCTTTGAATCAGTGTTGAAAATATCGGTATCGGGAAAATATCGGCGAGGGTCCAGAAAATATCTTATCGGCAATATCGGCAAGCATAAAAAATGCATAATATATTCATTTTTTTTCTTCAGATTTTTAAACATATAAAGCAATAACAACATGAAATAAACAAATTGGCACATAAATATGAAGAAAGCACTGATATATATGATGTCAAATAGAAATGATACATTAAAGGCAATACCAAATCCTACTGATCCTTGATAATTGTCCATTCAAGGACTCAAATGTGGAGAACCAATACCAAATAACATCACATATATAAAGTATCTCATCATCATGAGTTATATGTAGCATAAAAAATAAAACTAGCAGCTATCTATCTGAAATCACTGTCCTCTCCCCCTTTTACGGGAAAACATGAAGGGCTGTTTGCCAGGCCTGCCCCTAGTAGTAGAAGGCCCTAACCCTGCCTCTGCACCTAATGTTAAATAATGAGTGCTAGGTATGGGGCTATGCTCTCCTATATCTATAGCAGATGGTGTTAATGCTAATGCTCCAGCAGTGTCCTCCTCCTCCTCCTCCTGCTGTTGCTCCTCCGAGTCCTCCTCCTCTTGCTGCCCTTGTTCTAATGGATCATCTGCCACTGGCTCTAACCATGAAGGTGACTCCTCCAAGATGGACTCCTCCGACTCCACCCTCCACGGAGACAATACATCAATATTGTCTAAGGAAATGGCATTTGGATCCACTGGTGATTCTATTTGCCTCACTCGAAGTCAGATGTTGTAATGCACATACACCAAATCATTGAGGCGTGCGAACTCCAACCTGTAAGTGTAATTGCTCAACTGAAGGCTGGAACTCAAAGTTATACTTGTTGCGCTTTTTTGCGTGTATTTTCTCAAATACACTTCAATTGCGCTCACACCCTGAAGAGCTACATGTTTGACTCAAAATTCGTATGGCCAATTTCTGCAAATTTAGTGCCCTTGTACCATCAAATATCTACAACAAAATAATGAAATAAAAAATTCAAAAACTTAAAACATAATTAAGCTTTCAAATAAAAGTTACATAACTGAATTTAAAAAAAATAGAATTATAAGTAAGGAAATTATAAATTGAAAATTCTAATTTCTAATGAGTGATGACTTGTCACGTACGTGGCATGAAGAGGGTCCTTTCCCTAATAGCATCATCAAAGCCAAATAGGCCAACATAATCCCGATAAGACTGTATCTCACGATTGATTTTGCTACGAAGCTTAGGATCAGGTACCATCCTCTGAATACAGGAATGGAAGCTTAGGATCAGGTACCATCCTCTGAATACAGGAATGGAGCCCTTCCATCACCTCGCCATCAAAATCAAAGCCGCATTTGTATGAAAATGCGGGGTTGAGGAAGAGTGTTGCTGCATGAATGGGTCGATGAAGCATCTCTGTCCACCGACTATCAATCACATCCCTTAACATCATCTACCTATCAAGGCCAACAAAACCCTTGTCTGCATAATAAGAACGAATGGCCTCCTTTTCCCTATCCATGCCCTCATACAAATAAGCCATTGCAGGCTTCTCCCCATCCACCAATCTGAGAAACTTTACTATAGGTTCACTAACTGTGCATGCTTCTTCTACTCCACGCCAAAACGTCTCGGAGTACACCATTTTTGCAATGGATTTCCCGTCCTGTCTCCTGTTGTATCTACAATTACGCCAATCATCGGACACAAACATTTGCTTCAACCCGAACTGACATCGAAGCAAAGACTGAAGAGTAATAAAGTTTGTGGCAAACATGTGATCGCAGGACGCCGCAACTCCTTGTTTCTAGTGAACCTCCTCATGAGGCTAAGAACAAAAGCATGGTTATAAATAAACTTGGGGATGCTCCTAGCCATATCAACCACCTCCTTGATGAAGGAGAGTTTCCCCATATCCTCAAGCAACAAATCGAGACGATGTGCTGCACACGAAGTCCAGAACAATGTGGGATGCCTCTCCATAAGCATCTTGCCGACAGACACATAATTAACTGCATTGTCTGTTATGACTTACACCACATTCTGCACACCAATCTCCCGAATGAACCCATCTAACAACTCACATATCGTTGTTGCATCTTTGATATGTTCTGATGCATCCAACGATTTAATAAACATGGTACCTTTAGGACAATGTACCAAGAAATTTAGAAGGGTCCTACCCCTTCTATCTGTCCAACCATCAGACATCATTGTGCATCCAGTAACTTCCCATTTCTTTTTCAACTCCGCCAATCTAGAGTTGATGTCCTGCTTTTCTGCTTGAAGAATTGGCCCCCGCAACTCCTCATATGTGGCACTTTTGTACCTTGGGCCCACAACAGCAATAGCATCACACATTGGCTACCAAAATGGATTGGTTTTGGGGATGCTGAGAGGTAAGTCGCTACAGAAAATACAACTCCCCATTACTCTATCTGCGTCTTGCTTCTCCTTTTTTTTAACAAGCGATTTTATGCCAGGTTGTGCTCCAGGTCCCGTTCGTGGAACAAAAAATGATGACCTCGCACTAGCAGTAGCAGGTGATGATGTGCTAGCTGTGGAGCCCCTCCCACTACTCTCAACATCAAAATTAGGAGAAGATATCCCGAAAGATCTACCTGCATGTTTAGATTTGTTTCTTTCTGTGTTTTTCATCAATTGCCTCAAGAGCTTTTTGTATAAGCTTCGGACTAGAAATTGTACAAATCCCAACATCATGTCCACTAAGTCTAGCAAGATGGTATTTCAGTCGTGTAACCCCACCTGTCATCCTGGTCCCACACAATTTGCATGTAAGATATGCACGATTTGTCCCACCATCAGGGTTCCCATACTCCCAAAATGGATCCAAGGCTTTGTATATTTGTATTTTGTAGTGGGCTAACTCAAACCTAGGGCACCAAAAAAAAATTGGAATTAGTAACTTAATAAGTAATAACCACATCATTTTACAAAACAATTTTTTTGCTACATTATTTGCAATTTTGCAATGTGAATTGAAAATCGGAAATTCATAAATTCATTTGAAATTTCATAAATTCATACATAGAATTTACTTTTGGAAATAGGCAAACGGTAAACCTACCTCACTATTCACATCGCACAATAAGAAACTAATTTCTAAGGTGAAGAAATTTTATAGAGATGAGCCCCTAATATATAATAAAACTAATAAATAGTCTCTGCACCTATGAACTAAAAAAAATGGAGTTTGCTCTCCAAATATGGAGAAAACTTGAAAACTTAAAACCCTTGCATTTGCTCATGGCATGAAAATCTTTTCAAATGGAAAAAAAAATCAAGCAAAATGATTGTAGGAAAATAAGCAAGCAAGAACAATCCTAAAACTAACAAAAAATTCATTAAAATTGGGGTTTATTTGAACATACCTGTTAATGGAAGAAATGAAGTTGTCCCACTGTTCTTGAAGCTTAGATCAATGAAATCTTCGTTGTTGGTGGCGATAATAGCTATGGAACGCTCAAACCCTCCTTGGCAGCGAGCACATAGCTCTCCGCTTCTTTCTCCAGCAATCAGAAATGAAAATGATTCATAAAAAACCAAAATCCGAATTTTATAACCCGTGTGGATATTTTTTACTGTCTCCCAGCGATAAATTAGATTGTTGCGCGATATTTTGCCGAAATATCGGCGATATTTCGGAAATATCGCGATATTTTCAGCTCATTTTCGGGAGTCGAAAATATTGCGATATTTTCTCGGCGATTTTTCGGCTCGCCGAAAATATCGCGATATTTACGAATATCGCTGATATTTCGACGATATTATCAACACTGCTTTGAATATTCAAATGGAGAGAGTACATGACATAACCCTGAAAATGACTTAAATGTACTTGAAGTCATTGATACAACACTAAAGCATGAATGATATTAAGTCAAATGATTTTATGAATATGCTCAAGTCTATAGCCTAAATGACTATTTTGAATTAAACAAGAAGATTGTCTCCTTCACTGAGTGGTTCTATTTTGTTGTAGGGAGATCTTGAAGTTTGGTTCCCTGTTTGATGGATCCTCATTTTGGCACATGCTATCAACATTCTTCGTTTCTTTTCTGTTTCTGATTTGTTTTCTTTCTTTTCCAGCTGTAGTTTTACGTTAGATTTTCCTTTGATAGAGTTGTTGATTGTTTCTTTGAAGAATAAATGGCGAATGCTTGATTGGAGTTTGTTATGAATGTACTATGTGAGAGCATTCATTTGAAGAAAAAAATCAACTGGACGGTGAATGTTAATTTCCTTTCAATCATTCATATCTGAAAATTCCTTATGAGGTTGTCTGTTGAAAGCCACATCACAAGCATGTGCTTCTGTATTAACATATTGTAGAGGGTTTCAAGTGTAATAGTTGAAGATCTTTATTCCAGGATAGTGCCAAGAAGTCTTTCCAATAACACTGAGTTGGTTAGATGTGCCATGGTAGATTGATTATTGAGTTCTGTGATTGAGGGGTGAGTCAATTGGGTGTTCAATCAGAATTTCACGTTATCATATAAAAGAAAAAGATCTACCAACCTAGACCAATCCCATCCCATGATCTGTTATGCATTTGATGCTTTTATTATTGACGTTGAAGTATTTCTTTCTGGGGTTAATATGTTTTTTATGACCAAATTCAGATTTGGCTGTGGATTTTTGAATCAACATTCTGATGAGAGTGCATTAAAAGCTGTGTATGTATTTTTGACGTGCATATATGTCTTGTCTGTATTTTTTGCAGGTTGTTGAGAGGTAATGGGCAAGTGGTAAATGGTGATCATGGGGTGAAATTTACTCATAAGGAGATTCCAGTTGATTGCAGAAAGAAGGCTTCCAGAATTTTGGACGCTGCTAATGGTGCTGTTGATGCATTATCCTCTGGCACTCTTGAAGGTTTTTCCAATGGTATTAACCTGAAAACTGGATAGGTTATTACCTAAATTAAATGTAGTGTGTTCTTGGAGGTATTATATTGTTCGTACATAACCTAAAGTTTGTCAACCGCCACAAAAGAATATTGTAACTTATAGAGCAGTCCTGCAATTAATAACTGAAGCAGATTCATGCTAAGATTTGACATATCTTTCTGATTTCATGGTGAAGCCAAAGTTTTCTGTTGGACTGCATAACTGATCAATATTCACTATATTTTTTACTTTTTCCAGATATTTAATTTATGCATTGAAGTTAATAACATAACTTTCTTGATTTTTTTGCATTCTGAAATGGTGTTTTATCAAATGTTCCTGATATTTTATGATCTGGAATGGATCCAAATAAGGGGATGATTGTAAGACTCAGTACTTGCAAGTGTAGAAGTAAATGTGACAAAAGAGAGAACCAATTTTTTTGTTGTTGGTTTGATCCACACAAGATTTTAATGTTGATTTCATGGTTTAAATAATTCTTCAACATGGCAATCACCAATTGAGCTGCCCCCATGGGCTAAAGAGAGAAAAACAATGAAATAAATGAAAAATAAAAATAAAATGGGAGAGAAGGCTGAGGAATGGGAAATGAAGGGTCATGTCTGTTGGCCTTCCCATTACTCCTTTCTCTGTTTCTAATTGTTTTTTCATTAGCAAATGGTCTTTGGCCAAGAGAGGAGAGAATGCTTAGAGAGTCATGAGCTGCATTGTAACCAGAGTCTTTGTGTATGGATTTCTTTGTGGTTGTGAAGTAATTTCCGTGGGTTGAATTCTTCTCCTAGCTTTGTTAATGGGTTATGACGATGAATGTCTCTATGGCTGTGTTAAATATTTTAAATGGGTCATTGGTGCTCTTAGCTATGTCCAATGTGTTCTATATAGTGGAATTCATAGATGAAATAAAGATTTCCCTGCTATATTTATGTTATCATCAAGCATAAATTCTTTTTCCCATTAATTTTCTGTGAAAGCCAACAACTATGGAATGTTCTCCTTCCTTTCGTGTTGAATTGAGATCATTGGCTGCCATGATTTGGTTGTTGCAATTGTTTAAATAAACTTCTAATTTTTCTTGGCTACTGGCAATGTGTCGTCTTTTCAGGCCATTGACATTTGGGTAGGCTGTACACAACAATTGTGAGTCCCTTGCTGCCTGACTTGTGTGTGGAAATGCCCATCGACAATTCACTCCATCATAGTCTAAACGCTGTATCTTTTCTATAGAGCTGAGCCCTTTAGAACGATTTAACTTTTGATTTTGCATTGAGTTTTTTTGGATTTTGGTAGCACCAGATGTGCTCTAGCCATGAAAATTGGTGGAGAGGCTAAGACACATGAGATTTCAAAGACCCAGAAATCGTTTTGAAAAATTCCACCCGGATGAGGAGTTATTAAAATAATTAATATTTTTAATGAATTCCTAAGTCTAAACTTAGGAAAATAAAAATATTAATGGACATTAATAAAGTTAAGGGTGAGAATCTTCTAAGAGACGAGGATCAAGTTTGTTTTAATCTTAGCCGTTGATTAGAGACTTCATCTCAGTGGTTGATTCATCAACAGGAAAAGTATAAGAGAAGACTTGAGGATCATTTGGAGAAACACTGGCAGATACTCGGTATCTCAAGGAAAATCGATTCTCAAGAGAGGAGATCGATTTTAGAGGGAGAGTTGAAGGGTGGAGAAGAGGAGGGCATCAACAACAGGCTGTGTCTGAGGAGGTGACACAAAGACAGTGAGAGACAATGCAGAGAGAGACACAATTTAGAGGAGAGACATAGCCCTCATGTAGGTTGACGCAGAGGGATGCATAGCTACTTAGAGCCATGCTGAGCCACGCAGAGTGACGCAGAGATGATGCAGGAGTGGGAGAAGGGTCTCCAAAGTGTAAGAAAGATGCAAAGGGAAAGTCTCAGGGGTTTTCTTCCAATTGCTCAGTAAAATCATTCCTTGTAAAAGCGATTGATGTTGAAGATTAATAAAATCTTCATCTGTTGCACCGGTTTTCCCGCATTGGGTTTTTTTTGGGACATTGTCCAAAAACAACTGCGTTGATGTGATTGGTTCTCTGCTGCACCGGTTTTCCTGCATTGGGTTTTTTTGGGGACATTGTCCAAAAACAACTGTGTTGATGTGATTGGTTCTTGTGCATGTATTTTTCTCTGTGTAATTATGTGATAATTGCAATAGAATTTATTTCAATATTTGCTGAAAGGATTTTGTAAATAACTTATTGTGAAGAATAAGTAGGTGAAATAAATCAGTGGCTGCAAGAGAATTTTAGTTCAGAAATTTTCACAGTTTAAGCCTATAGCCAATCAACATATAACATGTAATTTAGTTTGTAGCTAGCAATATACTCATTTTGTTGGAGCATTGGGTCTATTGTATGGTTAGGACAATGCATCCCATTTATAACCATTTGAGATACACTTAATTGTTTTATGCTTAAAGTGCAAATGAATTTGTGAAACATGGAACTTATCTTGAAGAGAGTTAAAACAATGGTGATAAACAACATTGGTTAACTAAAGAAGGTCACTACAACTCTTGTTAGATATCTCAAACGTTTTCTCATCCCATGTTGCAACTCTTATCAGAAATTTATGAACGCTATGCCACATCTCCACCATAGTTCGACTATGTGGCTGGAAGCTTTTTCAACACCGTTTTCTTAATAGAATTGCTAGCCCATAATTGAATTCACATATGCAGTGGACTCCATCTGATTAAAATTTTATTCATGTCATTCTTGGGAATGTTGGCTTTGAAGAAAATGGCTCTATACTTAATTAATGATAGAGTGATATGCTATTGAAGCATTTGTTGCTCATTGATGATATAATGACCTATTTTATTTGTTGATTGCATTTACTTCTCTACTGCTGCAACAATATAATTCATTCATTGTTGGAGTTTGTACAAAGGCGTTGGGGTTAAAATTTTTGGGTATAAGTAGCTTTGGAGTGTGAAGAGTCCATTTAGAGCAAGCACATGGTCCTATATATTTGCCTTTGTCTTTTCCATTAAATAACTACTGAAGAAACGGTTGATGCAATTTAAAGAATGTTGGTTGTGACTAGTTGTCATTCAATGGAAAATTAAATTTAGTTGTTCATTCTTTCAAATAGTGAGAATTGGAGTGTTGGAATGTTTTGATACAACATTGTCATTAATCAATGTTCAAATTAGAGCAGGAGGAACTGAGTTCCTTATACTTTGGTTTGAGTAATGTCACATAGAGCATAATCCATAGGAAGCTGAATACACAATTGCATGTTCATATCTCTACAGTACATATGAGTAGTTGAATTGAATTTTTGATGTAGTTATGCACGTACTAGATAGTAGAGGTACATTTTGTTATTACATTGCCCGCTGGTTGATGTGTGCAGGTTCCACTAGAAACAAAGATCTCTATTCAAGACCAAGATAAACATTGTTGTCACAGAGAATGTCTAGGCATCATGACAACGACTCAGATCGGGGGTTGTCACCCTGATCCCCAATCTCTCTGTTTAAGCTGTCTCCCTACAATAAGCTAAGGGGGGTAGACCCTATGCAAAAAATGGAATGAAGAAGAATTAGTTGGGAACCAACCAGTTCGAGAGACACAATGAGGTAATCAAGTACTTGGTTTAAGATTTAGCAAGACTTAGGATTTGATTAGATTTTAAACGATTGATACCGGTGTCTTATGGAATCAACGATCTTGCTAGGAAAATGAAGACTAAGTAATTGATTAACAACTGCTGCTTAGATGAATGACTATCTTATATGAAGTGCAGATCTTAAAGCTAATATGAGATGCAAGAATCTTGGTTAATTTTAGTTAAATGCCTATTTAAGTTTTAACCTTTCGATCCTTTCTATATTAAGCTTGATTTCGTAGTAATTGACAGAAAGAAGATAAGGTGAAACACACTAAGGTGTGATTAACGATACCTCTCATGAAAATCTAACATACATGGTGCCTTCGACACTACAGAAAGTTGTGGCTCTGACAATTGCAAGGTCACCGTTTTAAACATTATTAAAAGCAGTGTTT
This sequence comes from Pinus taeda, assembly GCA_000404065.3. Lineage (NCBI taxonomy): Eukaryota > Viridiplantae > Streptophyta > Pinopsida > Pinales > Pinaceae > Pinus > Pinus taeda. Next base: position 108,101 of record APFE030144303.1, on the reverse strand, counting down.
TCAAACAAAGATTGATGGATACTTATCTCTCTATCGACCAAACTTATGCTTGGAAGTAAATTTTAGTTATGCATAACTCAATATGCAAACACACAAGATGATTAGAAAATGAGATGAAGTTAGATTCAAGAATGAAAAATGTTTATGCTACGACCTGATTCAGAGTTATATATCAAAGCCCTTAATTGTCAAAATGAATGTTCACTTCACTAGACAAAGATTGAAAGATAAACTTAGAAATATCATAATTAGACCACAAACTTACTTCAAATCTTATAGATTCTTTCAAATGCAATTATAACTCAAAGAGAACAAACGTGTCTTCACAAATTAATATCAGATGCTCGAAAAATACTTAGTTTATGAAACAAAATATATGCATTTTATCACAATTCCATGACAAAGTACTTAATTTTCAGAAATTAGTTTTTAGGACAGTAGTAAAAAACTTTATGACAAAAACAATATAACAATGAAAGCAATAAACTATCAATGATATCTTTATGCCAAAAAATTATCGAAATTTTTCCAAACTTACCACCTGAATTATAAAAATTTTTCAGCCTGTTATAACGTGATTTCAAGAATTATATTAGATCTGATATACTTATTACAATTAGCAATTAAAACATGAAATAAGCCTAATGATGAGTGCCCAACTCAAGAAATTAATTCCTTAATGTATTACACAAGTTAGGAATTGATTTTAGGCTAACCCACATGAAATTTTGCCACTGATATTCCATAGTTTAGAAACAGAATTATTTAGAGATAACAGTGACCCAAAATGTAGATCTAGGCCAAATTTTTGATACACATCAAACATAAATGACTTATTAATGTATTTAACAATTTTTTAGTTAATTTAAACCAATTAGATTTGTTTTTCACTATTATTAGAAATGTATATGAATGCTGTAGCAAACAATGAGAAAAAAGATGGTTTAGAAATCAAACCTTTAGGCCCTAGGCCTTGAAGATCACTTGCCCAAGTTCCCAAAAAATTTCAATATCTAAAACAATTTTTTATTAAATTTTCTGCAAAACCCACCAATGATTAGCTTTAGAAAATTAAATATTCAAATTAGAAATGGAGCAAGGGGAATCTAGGGCCAATGAGAGTTAGCACTATGCCCAATAGAACTAGCGTTGGGCTAGGAGAAGGTAGATCTGGGCTTAAGAGCCCCAAAACTTGAAACCCTTGTTCTAAAAAAAATTATTTTGCTTCAGATCTTCATATTTATTGCAAAACCTTTAATGGTTGGCCCTGTAAACAAATTTGGGACAAGATACTGCCCTTCAGGGCCTAGATCTGTTTCAAAACCCCCAGATCTGCTTGAAATAATCTCAGATTTGAAGATTTACTTAGCTAATTTCCCAGATTTATTCTTGCAAACAATATTTGAACTCAGATTTTGCCCTCCAGGGTCTACATCTAGCTCAGTTTTGAAATTTTTCTTGACTGATTTTTCAGATCTATTCTTGCATAAGTGAAAAGAGAAAAACCCAATACCCAATATGTACAAAAATAGAAAAAATTCCAAAACCCAAGTGTTAAAATTTAAAACTATGTTACAAAATTTAAGATTTACACAAGTAAATAATAGATCTATACAAATAATTTATATATCTATACAAATAAATAACAGATCTATATAAATAATTTACAGATCTATTAGATCTGAGGAGTATGAGTCCAACTCCGTTCCCAGATATGATAATCTAAGGTTTTTAATAGTCAGATTTATCAAAATTTCCACAAAATATTTAAAAGATTTTGAAATTTTAGAGAGGTACTAGCCCAAAACACCTTGTAGAAAAAATATTATCGTTAGATAAATCCTGAGGCTTATATGAAGTAGGCTCTTAAAAAAGTGTTGAGAGCTGACTTGTCCAACCGAAGACTATCCCCAAACGCTCAATGAGAACCTGAGAGATCTTCTACGAACACTAGATCAACCATCAAATCAAGTAAATAAATGAAACACCAATAAAATTATGAAGAGATGCCTGCTACTTCAATCAAAATTAAAAATGTTATGCTAGATCCAAGAAACTGAATAAGATACTTGTATTCAGATTATTCTAAGAGAGCTATTGATTGATAGTTTTCACATAATATTAAGAAGAAATTAAAACAATGTTACCATAAATTCATGAAGAGGAACACTACAGCGTGTTGAAACCCCAAGACTTTTGCATTAATTCAAAAAAATATACAAGAGAGCTTGAAAGCTTAGTACACGATTCAGAGATTGGATGAATTGATTGACAAATGACTTCCTATTTAAAGATAAATCTTCCAATGGCTAGTTCGAGTGTTCATCGTCAAAACAATCTCGACTATTGATGAGGATCAAAATATCTTTTAATTTCATCTGTCGAAATTTCAAATTCTTGAGGAAATTCAAAATTTTCAATTAAATGCATTTTAATTAATTCAAAAAATAAAATTTTGAATTAGTTTCCTCAAAATTTTGACTTTGACTTAACTCCAAGGACCAAAGACTTAAATTTAGAAAAATAATTCATTTACCTTAGTCCCTGGACCTCTTAAAATTTAATTTTTAAGGACTAACGAATTTTGCCTTCGGAGAATTTAAATTTACCTACACCTATAATTAATTAAATTTATGGCTTAGGATTTTAATTAATTTTGGCTAGAAAATTTAATTAATTAACTAATGAGGGGATAAATTATTTTTCCAACCCTCAAGACACTTTATATTATGATTTTCACATTTTGTACATCTCTAGGGGGAAAACCCATTTGTAAAAGGTTTTTAGAGACTACTCAATTTTGCGACATAAATATAATCCAATAGACCAAACAATTTGTAATAAAATAACTTACTCAAATAGTTAGAACTATTCCTAAATCACTTTTACATAGACTCGATCTAGAACACTAGGACTCCCTTAAGATCCTAGTGACAAAATTCATTTTGCCTTTGGGGTAAGGCTGAAGGAAAACTCTACCGACCATTCAAGAATGAATCTGTGAGACAAAAAAATCTCCTGGAGTGTAGATCATCGCCAGAAAAGTAGGTTTACCTAGGCAATTATATACATGACATAGATTTGCTAAGATTATTTATATAATATACATGCAGAATGGGTTTACATTATAAGATGATGATCAAGCTGATTATGGTAGCTGGACGGCACGAACACATTGATCATGCACTATCCCTTTTGCGAAAAAAGGGGGTGTATTGCTATGGGTTGTTAACACGTAGTGGTCAACATCTGGTTCTACTTGGGGACACGTTGCTGCACTGGAGGAATGTGAGAATCCAGAATCTGCATCCATGCAACACACAACATAAGATAAGTAGTGTCTATCCAAAAATCATCATATAACGTTAAGCACAGGAAAGATATAAGATCTTCATTTATTAATTAGTCTAATAACATGAAAAACACAAATCTAACCACAAAATGATATACTGAAATAACATGGTATAAGGTTAGAAATACAATACAAAGATGCTCCATGGTATTAGACACGTTCAATATAGTGCATACTGAATATTTGCCTGCTTTTAGGCAAATCTGTCGGCTGTTTCTTGGATGTGCCATGTCTAATCCTAGATATGGTAGGGCTTTTTCCTATCCGAAAATAAAGTTGCTCATGACTATCTAATGCATCAAACTGCTTTCTCTTTCTCTTGCTTTTTTTCTTTGTGGCACGCTGTATCAGTGATGATGTGGAACATTCTGCTTCGAAACTCTCAAAGGAAGTATGTAGGATATGCATAACATGTCTTTCTTCTTTCTGCATCTGATTTTTATCAATTTTTGTTTTATCCGGGCACCTTCAATTAGCGATTTTCAATGGAACAATTGACCTCCTCATAATAATATAGAGCTTGTTGTAGCAGACAAGGAGGCTTATGATCTGTCAACATTTCCTTATTTCTTTCATCTTTTGTCTGATGCTGAAATTTTTGTCCCTGTATTGTTATGGCATCCATCTGGTTAGAACGTTCATTCTTCATAACACTGACTTCCTTGGCATGGTTTTCCTTCATGGTCAATAACTTATTTTAAAGACATATTTGACCAGCGTCCATATTTTTTATTACATTGTCATTATTTTCTTTTATGGTTATCAAGCAATGTTGCTTAAATTTTATCTTTCTCATGATTTGCTTGTATGATAGTTAACTGATTATTATAATCGAATCTCATGATGATCATTTTTTCGTCCATAGTTGACAATTTGTTTTGAATCGAACTTATTTCTTCGTGATGAGTTGTTTCCATGGAAGTCACGTGATTTGAATGATTAAATTCCATGATCGTCATATTTTCCTCTAAGGCTAATAACTTGCTTTGCATAGAATTAATTTCCCTGTCATGATAAGCTTTCATGGTTTCCATTTCCTTAGCATGCTGATTGTGCATGTCGGTCCTCATATCCTCCATATTCTGAGCACACTTTTATACTACGGTGGCTACGTGATTAGTGTGTTTAATTTTCATGATTTTCATATCCTCATCACGTTTTTCCAGTTGAATGTACAAAGTTTTCATATACTTGACGTAATCAGTTATAATTTTTTCTTGATTAAACTCCATATTTTTGACTGAACTGCATGTCTTTAACCAACTGCTTTAGTTTTTCTATAAGATGCTTATCATTTTCTCTTTCATTGTTGACACTAATTTGACAACTTGTCCTTGTTTTTCCACTATCATGGATTCTTCCTGCAATGGTACAAGTGGATGACACATTCTGATATGGAGTTGTCTTGAAATTTTTCATTGACAGTTGGATTCTTTACAAGATCACTCTCATTCTGTTGCACAGTGTTGGGGCGCAAGGCGAGCTACCTTGATCACCATAGCTATTTGTAAAAGCGTTGACGATGTCTTATAAAGAAGTGAAAGAATTTTTAGAACAATTGTTAAACCAATTCAAAGCATCACCCTCTAAAGAAAATGCAAATAGAACATTTTGACATCTTCATGATTATACTGGGGAAAACTACAATATTTGATTATTGTATGAGCAACCCTGCGTAGATGTTTTTTTAATAGTGACTGAATCACTGCCTAAGAACAAAGACAATTATGAATGATCTCTTCCGGTATATCATGGAGAAAATCAGTAAAATGACACGGGGTAAATGAATCATTCATGTTGACTTGTTTGAAGGGATAAGGAGGGACTAAATGGATGTTTGATAGAGACCCTTGCTTAAGAAAATCAAAAGATCAACAAAAAGCGAGCTTCTAGTAGAAATTCTTGTAAGAAATGAAAGAAATGGAATCACCACTTGAACATGAATCTAGCTCTAGGATCCAAAAGACAAAAACCACTGGATATAAGGGAGGACTTCTTGTTTGAGAAATAAAAATGAAAGAAGTGGAGTCGCCACCCAAAAAAGAAATGAACCGAATTGTCCAGGTGTTAAAAGTGCAAATGAAATGATTAATGAGATGACGAAAGATAAAGTAATGAAAAAATCAAATGACGCCAAAAAATGTTGGCGTTGCCGACTAAAATGAATGATAGAAAGATGAATGTTGTAAAGCCAAGACCCAATAAGTCGGTCCTCGACAACGGCGCCAAAAAATGTTGTCGTTGCTGGCTAAAATGATAAAGATGATATGAGGAGAATGAAGATAAAATGTCGTTGAAGTGTCGAGAATAAAATATCCTCGGCAATGGCGCCAAAAAATGTTGTCGTTGTTGGCTAAAATGATAAAGATGATATGAGGAGAATGAAAATAAAATGTCGTTGAAGCGCTAAGAATAAAATATTCTTGGCAACATTGCCAAAAAATGTTGTCACACAGAATATCTAAGTACCACGACAACAACTCAGATCGGGGGCTATCACTCTGATCCTCAATCTCTCCGTAAAAGCTGTCTCCCTACAATAAGCTAAGGGGGGTAGACCCTATGGAAAAAATAGAATGAAGAAGAACTAGTTGGGAACCAACCAGTGCTGGAGACAGTGTGAGGAAATCAAGTACTTTATTAAGATTTAACAAGACTTAGGATTTGATTAGATTTTAAACGATTGATGCGAGTGCCTTATGGAGTCAATGATCTTGCTAGGGAAATGAAGATCAATTAATCGATTAGCAATTGCTGCTTAAATGAATGACTATCTTATATGAAGTGCAGATCTTAAAGCTGATATGAGATGCAAGAATCTTGGTTAATTTTAGTTAAATTTCTATCTAAGTTTTAACTTTTCATTCTTTTCTATATTGAGCCCGATTTCATAGTAATTGACAGAAAGAAGATAAGGTGAAACACACTAAGGTGTGATTAACGATACTTCTCCTAAAAATCTAACATACTTAGTGCCCCCGACGCTGCATAGTGCTGTGGCTTTGACGACTACAAGGTCACCGTTTTAAATACTATTAAAAGCAGACTTCTTAAGCAAAGATGGATGGATACCTCTCTCTCTATCGACCAAGCTTATGCTTAGAAATAAATTTAGTTATGCAGAACTAACTTAATATGCAAACGCACTAGATGATTAGAAGATAAGATGAAGTTAGATTCAAGGATGAAAAGTGCTTTGCTATGATATGATTCAGAGTTATATATCAAAACCTTTAATTGTCAAAATGAATGTTCACTTCACTAGACAAAAAATGAAAGATAGACTTCTTAGCAATATCATAATTAGACCACAAGCTTACTTCAAATCTTCTAGATTATTTCGAATGCAATTATAACTCAAAGAGAACAAAAGAGTCTTCACAAATTAATATCTGATGCTTGAAAAATACTCAGTGTATGAAACAAAAGATGTGCATTTTATCACAATTTCATGACAGAGTACTTAATTTTCATAAATTAGTTTTTAGGACAACAGTAAGAAAAACTTTATGACAACAACAATATGATAATGAAAACAATAAGCTATCAATGATATTTTTATGTCAAGAACCTACCAAATTTTTTCCAAACTTGCCAATATGAATTATAAATTTTTTTTCAGTTTGTTATGATGTGATTTCCAGAATTATATCAGATCTGATATACTTATTACAACCATCAAATAAAACATAAAATGAGCCTAATGATGAATGCTCAACTCAAGAAATTAATTCCTTAATGTATTAGACAACTTATGAACTGATTTTAGGCTAACTCATATGAAATTTTGATATTTCAGGCTTCAAAAACAAAATTATTTAGAGACAACTGTCACAAAAATGTAGATTTAAGCCAAATTTTTGATACACATCAAATATAAATGACTTATTAATGTATTTAACAAATTTTTTAGTTAATTTCAAACTAGTTAGATGTGTTTTTCACCACTATTAGAAAGGTATATAATTGCTGTAGCAAACAGTGAGGAAAAATATGGTTTAGAAATCAAATCCTTAGGCCCTAGGCCTTGAACATCACTTGTCTAAGTTGCCAAAAAAAATTCAATATTTGAAACACAAATTTTTACCAAATTTTTTGCAAAAACCCACCAATGATTAGCTTCAGAAAATCAAATATTTAAATTAGAAGTGGAGCAAGGGGAATCTAGGGCCAATGAGAGCTAGCACTAGGCCCAATAGAACTAGCATTGGATTAGGTGAAAGCAGATTTGGGCTTAGGAGCCCCAAAACTTGAAACCTTTGTTTTGAAAAAAATATTTTGCTTCAGATCTTCATATTTATTTCAAAATCTTTAATGGTTGGCCCTGCAAAAAAATTTGGGACAAAATACTGCCCTCCAGGTCTTAGATTTGTTTCAAAACCCCCAGATCTACTTAAAATAATCTTAGATTTGAAGATTTACTTCGCTGATTTTCTAGATCTATTCTTGCAAACAATCTTTAAACCGAGATCTTACCCTCCAGGGCCTAAGTCTAGTTCAGATCTAAAGATTTTCTTGGCTGATTTCTCAAATCTATTCTTGCACAAATGAAAAGAGAAAAATCCAATACCCAATATGTAAAAAAATAAAGAAAATCCCAAAAACCTAAATGTTAAAATTCAAAATTATGTTACAAAATTTCAGATCTACACAAGTAAATAATAGATCTATACAACTAATTTACAGATCTATCAAATTTGAGGAGTATGAGTCCAACTCCACTTCCAGATCTGATAATCTAAGACTTTTAATAACTAGGCCTATCAAAATTTCCACAAAATATTTAAAAGATTTTGAAATTTTAGAGATGTAGTAGCCCAGAAACACCCTGCAGAAAAAATATTATCGTTAGATAAATCCTGAGGCTTATATGAAGTAGACTCTTCAGAAAATATGTATTGAGAGTTGGCTGGTCTAACCGAAGAATATCTTCAAATGCTCAATGAGAATTTGAGAGATCTTCTGCAAACACTAGATCAACCATCAAATCAAGTAGAGAAATATAGTAACAATAAAATTATGAAGAAATAGAGATACTTACTACTTCAATTAAAATTAAAAATGTTACCCTAGATCCAACAAATTGAATAAGATACATGTATTAAGATTATTCTAAGAGAGCTATTGATTGATAGTTTTTAAATAATATTAAGCAGAAATTAAAACAATGTTACCATAAATTCATTAAGAGGAACACTACAGCTCGTTAAAACCCCAAAGGCTTTTGCATTAAATAAAAAAAGTATACAAGAGAGCTTGAGAGCTTAGTACACGATCAAGAGATCAGATGAATTCACTAACAAATGACCTCCTATTTAAAGATAAATCCTCCAACAGCAAGTTTGAGTGATCCTCGTCAAAGAAATTTCAACCGTTGATGAAGATCAATTTTTTTTTTAATCTCATCCGTCAAAATTTCAAATTCCTTAAGAAATTCGAATTTTTCAATTAAATGCATTTTAATTAATTCAAAAATTAAAATTTTGAATTAATTTCCTCAAAATTTTGACTTTGACTTAACTCCAGGAACCTAAGGCTTAAAATTTAGCAAAATAATTAATTTACCTTAGTCTTTGGATCTCTTAAAATTTAATTTTTAAGGATCAACGAATTTTGTTTTCGGTGAGTTTAAATTTACTTAGGACCTAGAATTAATTGAATTTTTGGCTTAGGATTTTAATAAATTTTAACCAGAAAAATTAATTAATTAACTTATGAAAAGATACATTATTTTTCCAACCCTCAAGTCACTTTACATCATGATTTTCACTTTTTTTACATCTCAAGGGGTTAAACCCATTTGTAAAAGACCACCCAATTCTGTAACACAAATATAATCCAACAAACCAAAAAATCCATGTTGGTGAAATGTGAGTTATAAGTCTCCATGTTGGTGAAATGTGAGTTATAAGTCTCTAATTTATGAATAACTTTATCTATTAAAGTAGCCTCTTATCAAGAATGTTCCTATGTTATGTATTTAGTTCAAGTTCTCTACACTGTTCTTGTTTTTTCATATTATTCATTAGTTATTCACTTTGCTTTCTTTCTTCATGTTATAATCTTAGTGACTTCATATTCCTTCATGATTTTATGGAATTTGATACTAATGACATTCCATAATATATTATTGTTATTTCCCGTTATAAGTGAGTACATCTTAACAACCTATATTTTCTATGTGGATTGAGATTGTTGACTTTTTCCGGTTGAAGATTTTCTCATTAATAAGTATATTTCTAGCAAGGAACGAGTAAGGGCTTCTTCAAATCTGTAGTTGGACCATAGATTAATCATTAAAGGAAAACATAAAGTTCATTCAAACTATGGAAATGGTAATAGAGTGTAGTACCTGTCTTCATCAACATTCTTGCAGGAACTCACATATTGTGATCTTTCATTGGAATTTTCATCTGATTGTCAAAATATTAAGGTTAGCCGAGTTTCCCTTTCACAATATGTTGCAATGTTGTTTTAGATGCTTTATCTTGGGAGGCTGATGCAGTCCATACTATTGTGAAATTGTGGGTGTCTAATAAGTACATGGTTTGAGTCCTCGCATTTCACTAACTCAAAAATTCGTTCCATCTAAAAACTGACACTCGATGTTTCAAATTAATAAATTAACATCAAACAAATGCCCAAACAAACTCAAAAATTCGTTCCATCTAAAAACTGAAACTCGATGTTTCAAATTAATAAATTAACATCAAACAAATGCCCAAACAAAAATACAAACAAAAATACAAGGGGCTGCATAGATCGCAAGAATATTAGTTGATAGTAGTGGTTTTTACTCAACATCGTATCTAAAGAATAATTTGAGACATTCAACATCCATTATTTTTTTTCAATCATGTTTAAAATATTATTAATATCATCTTTGCAGGTTAGGTCTTTCCATATACCTTGTGGGAGAAAAGGATATTATAGAGCACACATGGATCCTACTATAAAATAATGTATTTTAAGCACTGACAACTATTTAATAGTGTCATGAAAAAGACAAATCGACTCACCTCTAGACTTAATATGGTCTACCATGTTTAACTTTCAGAACACAATATAGATATCTCTGCACTGTTCAAAAGACAATATAACACAATATAGATATTCTTGCAAAATAATGCGAATGCACAAGAACAACTCAATATATATATATATCCTTAGCAAAATAATGCGAATGCACAAGAACGACTACGTAGAAGATAGTAAATAATGCTATGGAATGGAAAATCCACGGCTTTACAATTTTATTTTCAAAATTAATATTAAACGTGTTCGCAAAAGAAAGGGGTACATCCTAAAAAGAATGCTTCTTCACAAGATAGTAAAACATGTTGATATAAGAATTTGGAAATATTTGTTAGAGTTTTCATTGTGAGACAAATAAAATAATCTCGTGGTAAGTTAGTTGTAACTAGCAATTTTATAAATTTTTGTAATATTCCTATGTTTCTATGTTAATGTTTTACTATATTTAGACTGAATTATTTTTAGAATTAATGGCGGGAAGGTCATGATTGGTTAAAATGATTGTGAACAATAAAGTTATTATGATGTAATAAATAAATTTTATTAATAAATGAAAAACTAGAATCTATTTGGGAAAGAATTTTCAGTAGAGTGAGTAAAGAGATTTTTATTAAAAAAATTGAAAATCATTATTGATAGATAACTTTTCCCTAAAAGGAACTCTTAAAATTCCCTAGGAGGCAATAGATAAGATTTAATGAGATGAGAGAGATCTATTTAATCACTTAGTTGGAGAAAAATGTGAGCTTTAAAGAAAAAGGAAGAGACATATTTTTAAAAAGAAAAAAAGCCTAGGCAAGTGAATTGGACCCAAAAAAACAAAATGTTGTTAAGAAAAAATCTACTGGGAAAGAAAATGTATAAAATACCTTCTCTTAGAATCAAAAGGTGGTTGATTCCGTAGGCAAAAAACTTAGCTCGCGGGGACTGGTGGATTAGTTCATGGTCGAGGGGAAAGTGGCTTTCCCAAGTGCAGTTCCAATTTTAAATGCAGTTAGAATTCTGGATATATGTAAGTTTTGGATGTGTTGTTTTACTTGAGTGCTCCTATTTTATATTATTGAAGTAAACTGTATGCGTACTATTACAAAAAAAAACAAATAAAACATGTAAGTTATAATGATTGTACTGGTTAGCTGCTTAATTAGATTGCTATCTGTATATTGTAGTTTCCTATAGAATTTTTAGTGCATGCATGTGCTGGCTGAATATATAATAATGGTTTTGTGTATCGGGTAGAAAAAGAACCAATACAATGCGGATCAAATGATATTTAACTATTCATGGATTAGTTATATAAAGACGTTTAATTCAGAAGAAATGTCAAATGCGGAAATGAGTATTAAGGGATTTTGGTTGATGTTTGAAGAAATTCTATGGCTCATATATACATGTTTTTTCTTATGGCATACTGCTTCAAATCACGATTGAGTAAAGGGATGACTGTGTGTGCATGGGTCCAATTAATTTATAGCTAAGGCTACGAATTTCCCATGTGGGCTTATAAGATATGGATGTAAATAATGAAGTCATCAAAACATATGTCAACATATTGGATTATGTTGTGTTAAATAGTTAACAAAAAACACAAACTAAGATAGTTCATGGAAACAAAATTATTATCAGAATAATTATTATATCCGGGAGAGAACTCGCAGAAAGGTGGAAAGCGTGAGTGCAGGTCTCGTTGAGGGATGGAAGTCTCGTCCCTTATTGATTATGTTTATCCTATAAGCTGTAACTATTTTGATGGCCGATGGGAATCCAGTTACACTACTAACCGTAATGGTACAAAAATTGAAAAACATATCAAGGGTAGGAGAAGAGAAAAAAACAACCACAAGATGTGGAGCAGAACTTGATTCAACACCATTCATGAGGTTAGACACGATGGTTTGGAACTATAGGGGGTAAAATTTCATAAACTCTTGAAGATATTTATAAATGACCAGAACAGGAATTTCCATAGTAAATTTCAGACATAGGTATAATTATCATGCCTTCACAATTATATATATATATATATATCACCGAAGAAATATTTGTCTCTGATAGCAATCTACGTAAAGTCACAACATGATTGCCAATTGTTCAGCATAACCATAACTTCAGGGTGGAAATGTAACCATTATTATTTGGAACAACCATCTGTCAAGCTAATATAATACGAGGAAAAACTACGAGGAAAAACTATTCTTCAATTGAACCCAGAAAATACATATATTGGAATCATACATAATCCCAATATAAAAATACAAGACGAAATTAAGTGATATGAGTCCAACAATAAATCCAAAATACTTTATACTTAGATTAAAATTTGTATAATCCATTGAACGATGGGAGCGACATCCCAACAACCATTCATATAGAATATACCACGACAGTGTGGGAAATTGGAATTCATTTCACTAGAAGAAAAGCAAGAATTCTCCTCAGAGTAGAGACCCGAATCAGGTTAATTAAATATCTAGAGGCATATAGATCTCTGCTACAAATTGGTATACATTTAACAGATGAAGAAAGAAATTTTTTGATACCAATTGAGTGGTAAATTCTCCCTAAGCCTGTGGCTAAACTGGATCAGTACATGGTTGGAAGGAAAAACTTAAAGAAAAGAAGAGGGACTAGTTAAAGTAAATTATGAATGATCCCGATAGTGCTAAGTGGGGTTAGCAAGTAAGAGATACAAAGAACCGATAACTCCCTAGTATTGAAATAATCAAGGTCAGTAATAAAATTTCATAAGCATAACCTTAGAAATATTCTCAGATCCATGTATGGGTGAAAATAATTTTACATATCCACAAGAAATGGTACCCTAGCTCAATCTGAGACATTAATGAAGAGGAAGATAGTTCATGAAAAAAAATTATTATCAGAAGAATTATTATATTCCGGAAGAGAACTCGTAGAAAGGTGGAAAGTGCGACCGCGGGTCTTGCTGAGGGCCGGAAGTCTCGTCCCTTATTGATTATGTTTATCCTATCAACTATAACTATTCCAACGCCGATGGAAATCTAGTTATGCTACTAACCATAATGTTACAAGAATTGAAAAACATATTAAGGGTAAGAAAAGAGAAAAAACCAACAACAGGACGCAGATTCAACACCATTCCTGTGTGGCGAGACACGATGGTACAAAAGTGGAATTCTATAGGGGTAAAATTTCATGAACTCCCCAAGATATCTATAAATGACCATAACTGGAATTTCCATAGTACATTTTAGACAGGTATAATTATCGTGCCTTCACAATTATAGATATATATAACAGGAGAAAAATTTGTGTCTGATAACAATCTTCGTAAGCCACAACAATTGCCAATTGTTCAGAAAAACCATAAATTCAGGGTGGAAATGTAACCATAATTACTTGGAACAACCATCTATCGAGCTAAATCTAATAAGAGTAAAAACTATTCTTCAACCGAACCCGGAAAATACATATAATCGCAATATAAAAAATATAAGACAAAATTTAGTGATACAAGTCCAACAATAAAAAAATACTTTATATTTAGATTAAAATTATATAATTCGTCGACCAATGGGAGAGGCGTCCCAATAACCATTCATATAGAATATACCACAGCAGTGTGGGAAATTGGAATTCATTTTACTAGAAGAAAAACAAAAAGTAGGGGAGACTTGAATCGGGTTCATTAAATATTTAGAGGCATATAGACGTCTGCTACAAATTGGTATACATTTAACAACGAAAGAAAGAAAATTTTGATACCAATTGAGTGGTAATTTCTCCCTAACTGGAAAAGGCCATAAACAACCATTAACTAACATATATATTATATATATATATATATATATATATTTATATATGCGTGCAGAGTAGGAAGCGAAAGAAAGTTCCTTTGCACCTTGATGACACCTTCGAGAAGCAATATTTATGTAGGGAACCAACCAAGGTGCGAGCAGGAGAAGTTAGCAACTAGAGGCCAAACCCTGATTTTTTCTTTGTCATTAAAAGAGGGACCCTAAGTTAAACTGGTTCTGAGACTACTTGCAATAACGAACCAAGACTAATGAGGAACTATGTCACAAGGTTCGAGTTCGACAACGATTAAGTTCGATTCGATTTTGAATTTTCTGATCAAGTTCGAATGAGGTTCGTCATTAGGTTAGACTATACATATTTTTCAATATATATACATAATCGCAATATAAAAAATAGAAAAAATTTAGTGATACAAGTCCAACAATAAAAAAATACTTTATATTTAGATTAAAATTATATAATTCGTCGAACAATCGGAGAGGCGTCGCAATAACCATTCATATAGAATATACCACACTAGTGTGGGAAATTGGAATTCATTTTACTAGAAGAAAAACAAAAAGTAGGGGAGACTTGAATCGGGTTCATTAAATATTTAGAGGCATATAGACGTCTGCTACAAATTGGTATACATTTAACAACGAAAGAAAGAAAATTTTGATACCAATTGAGTGGTAATTTCTCCCTAACTGGAAAAGGCCATAAACAACCATTAACTAACATACATATATATATTATATAATATATATTATAATATATTATATATATATATATATATATGCATGAGAGTAGGAAGCGAACGAAAGTTCCTTTGCACTTTGATGAAACCTTCGAGAAGCAATATTTATGTAGGGAACCAACCAAGGTGCGAGCAGGAGAAGTTAGCAACTAGAGGCCAAACCCTGATTTTTTCTTTGTCATTAAAAGAGGGACCCTGAGTTAAACTGGTTTTGAGACTACTTGCAATAACGAACCAAGACTAATGAGGAACTATGTCACACGGTTCGAGTTCGAATTCGAGTTCGACAATGATTAAGTTCGATTCGAGTTCGAATTTTCCGATCAAGTTTGAATGAGGTTCGACATTAAGTTAGACTATACATATTTTTCAATATATATTATATATATATATATATATTAATATATATATATATATATATATATATATATATAATATATATATATATATAGTTATATATATGACAAAATAATAGAAAAGTCAAAATCGATCCATAAACACATGAATACAAATTCTTATTAGTAAACATACATGAATAATGTAATCATTCTAACATCTAGTTAAATGTAAACATACACAATAGTAGTTTGCAAAAAGAAATGACAAAATTTTTAGTCTTCAAAATTTAAATGAATCTCAAATACTAGTAATATTTTAAAAAATCACATAATCAAAACGTGATCAAAATTTAAACATACACATCATTGTAGGACATCTTCAAATTTCAAAATTTTAAATATCATCAAAGTCATTAACACATGGAATTCTATCATTTGGCTCATCTAGTGAGTCATCATCGATGCCAATATAATAAGGAAGTCATAAGGACCATTGCCAAGTAGTTATAATCCATAAAATTATTCTAGGAAATTCAAAAAACATAGATAATCTATACTTATGGCCTACTAGTATGATAAAAAAGCTCTCAATCATCATGTGCAGATGGCATAGTAAAGGCACTAGAATGGTGATCATCAAAGTCATCAATAGATGGAATTCAAACATTTGGCTCATCTAGTGAGTCACCATTAGTGCTAATATCATCTTCTTCTGGCTCTAGATCAACATCAAACCATGATTGGGAGGAACTAGAAGCATCTTTGGCCACACTACTCAAGGCCAACTTCAAATTACTGCGAACATAAACAAGGTCTTCCAACCTTGTAGACAATAATTTGTTTCTTTTCTTCGACTGGATATGGTTAAAGCTACTCCATTTCCTTTCACAAGCAGAGGCACTTGATCCCTGGCTCAAAATACGAATTGCAAAACATTGCAATTCAGGAGTCTCTGATTTATAAAACTGCCACCATCTCCGTGGAGGAATATTGGGCCTATCTTTTACTGCACTAAACCTTGCAAATATTCCATCTTCCAACCTGTATGCTCGGAGCTGCTCTCTAATTCTCCTGCATTCTTCTAGATCAAGGACCAACCATTCAACTGCATCATAAAGGCCATTCATGACTTCTGCATCATTTGTTCTTTCTATCCCAAAGAGTCTAGGATCCAAATAACAAGTTGCTGCATGTAAAGGACTATGCAACATCTTCCATCTTTTATCAATCATCTCCCATATTGCAATATACTCATTTTCCTCATTATTAAAAGATTTTGCAATGGCTTCTTTAGCATGATCCATGCCCTCATAAACAAAACCCATGGAAGGGGTATCACCATCAACCATTCGAAGCATATCAACAATTGGTGCACATACATTTAAGACCTTCTAAGCATTGTCCCAAAAAGCATTCCCTAGAATCACCTGTTCCAACTCCTTTCCTTTAGCTTCCTTTGAAAGATGAGACTTTTCCCACTCAGTGTTGCAAAAAACGCCTCTTATACTCCCTTTTTCTTCAACTAGACTTTTGATAGTAATATAATATGTGGCAAACCTGGTGTCACAAGGCCTGAGCAACTCTCTAGATGCATTATTCTTGTACAAGCTCAATGTGAGTTGATGGTTAAATATAAAGTGAGAAATTTGTTTCCTCCTCCGAACTGTCTCATTAATCCATGGAAACTTTGCTAAGTCATGTAACAATAAGTCAAGACAATGAGCAGCACAAGGTGTCCAATATATTTTTATGTATTTATCCATGATCATTTTTTCTGCTCCGACACAATTTGAAGCACTATCAGTTATAACCTAGATCACATTTTCTTCTCCAACCTCAAGAATAGCTTCCTCTAAAATCTTGAAAATAAATTCAGAGGTCTTCTTATTTCCCGATGCATCAACTACTTTAAAAAAAAGTACCCCTTTAGGGCAAGAAACCAACACATTAATAAGAGGTTTATGATTCATATCTGACCAACCATCTGATAAAATTGTGCACCCTGTTTCCTTCCAAGAGTCTTTGATCTTCTGCAAATTGTTTGTAACTCTTTCTTTTGACCTCTTCAAAAGAGTGGTCCTTATAGTCTCAGAACTAGGAGGGACATATCCTTTACCAAAACCTGCCATCATCTTACGTGCATTGATGAAGTAAGGGCTTCTTGCCACATTAAATGGAATTGCAGATTCAAAAAACATATCAGCTACAACATCATCAACTTCTTGTTTCTACATGGGCTTCCAAAGAGAATTTAATGTAGCTGTCCCGCTTGATTTACTGATCTTTGACTGAGATGAACTCCCAACACCAACCGTGCTTGAAGAAAGTGCAGAAAATGAATTGTAATTCATTGTAATTTCTGTTTGAACACGTTGTCTTTTGTTTTCATTTGTTTTCTTAGCCTTTTGTATATTGTCATAATCTTTCTGAAGTGTCTCCTTGAGCTCTGTAGACACATTCTTGCAACCTTCAATGCCACCTCCTTTGCCATTAGTGACAGAAAGTAAGTGGTCCATGACTCTAGTTAAAGATCCAAAAAATTCATTATTACATAACTTGCATTTCAAATGGCTCCCATGAGGCCCGTCCAATTTCTCCACATATTTCCATCCTTCTGCCGTTGACTTTGGAGGTGCCATGACAAATATGTCTGCATTTTTGTTGGCAATTGCATTTTAAAATTTGAATTTAAATAAATGATAAAATAGTGAAATTCAATTTTCAAATACAAATAAAACTTGATATTTTGATTAAAAAGTAAAAAGTAAAAAAATCTACTGAATCACACTAGGTCCTAGAACCCTGATAGGGTGTTTGACTTATCTTTTAATATGGATCACTTCTAAATGTTATTACAAGCATATAGAAGTTATCAAAACTGAAACTGTGTTGCAGATGGGGAAAAACAATCATATATATTATAAACAATGCATAAAATACTCAAATTTTAATAAAAAGATTATACATTTAATGATTTATGTACATCATTGTGTAAAACCAAATCATTGGACTAAAGATCTAACATTTTGAACTGTATTGGGCAATTTTTCATTGGACTCACTAACTGGAGTCTGGCAGAACGCTGTCATAATAATTGAAGATGCCCATATGAGGCTCATTCTGCCATAATTAACAGTAAGATATATTTACGAAGGACACTATCTTCCAGACTTCCACTTCTAACAAGCACATAAATAATTGACTAACAAAACATTACACGGACCAGAAGTATATTGGAGCTATTTGTTGAGTTCTTTGAAAGAAGTATTAATTCAGTTCTTGAAAGAGACTTCATGGCAAAGTGGTTGGACTTCCCAACTATTTTGGGAAGAAGGAATGCAATTTCCTATGTTGCATGGGTTCCCGAACCCGGGGGTGGGGTTCTCGAATCTGTCCCGGGTTCTCGAACCCAAGTACCGGATTCTTGTACGGGTGCTTCTGAGAAGAACCCATAAGAACCGGGTTCTCCATTAAAAAAATTTGGGTTCTTATGTCTTGACAGGTATGAAGAACCTTGATGATGGGTACTTGGAACCCCAAAATCGGGTTCTTTGGAGTTTATTTTAGTTTTTATTTTTAAATTTTTAATTAATTTAATGGCTTCCCCTAAATATTCCAAAAGTAGCCCTAGTTCTTGCATCTTTTTGAGAGGAATTTGAGTACTTATGCCTTTATCATTCGGTAAAAGAGAAACAGGTTGGGCTCAAAAAGAAGGTTCATGAGAACTTATGTACGTTCATAGCCAGCACTTTGGTCCTCATTCTCAAAAAGATCTTGGTTACAAGAAGGGCCCCTTTCAAAGAGATGGGACCAAATACACAAATGATGCTATGTGGTGTGGGCGAGAGATACACAGAGTGGCCTTATTGGAGCTACCTCTAGTTGCTATGGAATGAAAGAGCCTCAAGATGAGAGTGATTCCCTATTTGAGAAGCATGCTAATGAAGATCTGAGTGGGAGTGTTGATCGAACATGGCTTTGAGGAAGCCATTGGTTCACTATTAGCTATTTTTTATTTTAGTAGTGTTAAAAGTGG
This sequence comes from Pinus taeda, assembly GCA_000404065.3. Lineage (NCBI taxonomy): Eukaryota > Viridiplantae > Streptophyta > Pinopsida > Pinales > Pinaceae > Pinus > Pinus taeda. The sequence continues at coordinate 88,803 of APFE030144303.1, read as the reverse complement.
TCCTAGTTTTTGTTTGGAGATGCCTTAAGGCAAATTTTGAATGTAGAATGACAATGGACATATATCATGATTCTTATTAATATGTAAACTCCAATTTGCACTTGATATAACACTAGAACCCACGTTTCCTGGCAACATAGGCAATTTCTTTATCTCATGGAAATTTTTGGGATGTCACTGTCTAAAGAGAACAAAACACTAGTTTTGAGTACAATGGTGGATGGATTGAAGACATTTAAGCAGGTTGCAAATGCATCATGCATGCACTTGATTATCAATAGTTTTATATAAACTTTAAAATGTATTATTGTTTTTTACTGTTATGTGGAAATAGGAAATTTGAAGGCATTGCTTTCAAGTTTCAGCAATGATTACGAACAGCCAATAAGCATAATAAGGAAATGAGAAACATGGAAATCCTCTGGATTTCAAATTAACGCACGCCTCTTCTCAGATGCTTATCCTTTATACTAAATTAAAATAAGTTAAAATTGATCCAATGCTTTTTACTTATTTATATGACATTTATAATTATGTGTGCCTAGTTTCAGACTTTCAGCAATCACTACAAACAGTCAATAAACAGAAAAAAGAAATGATAACTATAAGCATGGAAATCTGGCTTTCAAATTAACACCTCTTCTCAGAATCTCAGATGAGCGTTCTTTATACTAGCTAAGTTAGGTTAAATTCGATTCAGTGTTTGTTACTTAATATTTATGACATTTAGTTGTGCTTCTAGTTTCTGCTATATTGTAGCCTTGCGGCTGATATATCATTTTGGGTTTTGAATCACTTTTTTTGGTGAATTTTTCACCTATGTGACCATAACCAGTCAACATCCTAGGCACTATAAGGTTCCAAGTCCCATTACTTTTATTTACTTCTACTATGGTAAGCTACGTTGTGTGCACACCCAACAGACTTGGCCCCATTGTAAGTCAAACCATCTGATTGAATAATGCAGCACTATAAAACCACTAGCCTGATTTCTATTGTTAACAAACAAATCAGAAACATAGCCAATGAAGCATAGAGCTGCTCCTATTCATGCATTTGCTGCCGAACACAAAGATAGAGCAGTTCAAACGGTAAAGCTAACATAGGTAGCTTCAATCCTAAAAATGTGACGTGCTAGTGCTATGGCAAGTCGGGGTATACGCCGGAAAGTACCTTCTGTTATGTTTTTTTTGTTGGCATTTGTCAGATCATGCAAATCTGATGATGTTTGCTATTGAAGATAATCTGGAAACTAAGACTTTACATGAACACCAGGAAACATGGTTGTAAACATGATTATTTTTACAAGTACTGGGATTCACCAGTCTGAAATTTCTGGCTACAGTTTGCATTCAACGATTGCTGGAAAGCTAAAGTTGTTACGGAAATTGTAATACACGGTTTAAATAAAAAATGACTAGTTATTGAACACAACCTCGGTTGCTTTTAAGATTGCAACGCTAAAGGGGGACTGATTCAAAGAAGTTTTGAAATCCTACTAATTAGTCAATGGCACAGGTCTTTGGGAAATAATTTACTAAACATGAAAACATAGATTATTCTTCGGGGCATGGATGTTAAAATTGTAAATACCTCTGAACAGTGAAGACTGAAGTTATGTCCATAAGGGTGCTGCGTGCACACTGGTGCCGCGGTGTGTCGGTGGTCTGCGTCGTGCGACTGCTCAAAGCTTCACGCGGCAAGCCTCGGACCTCAGGCTCACACTGCGTGCCCACTGCATCAGGCCTGCACATCTTCAAACTCACTGCAAACTGCACAGCACTGCCGCTATCAAGTTATCAACAACTGAGAACTCCACAAACAAACAAACAAACGCTCAGCCTCAATCAATACTCTTCCTGACAGTGTGTGCCAAAAGGGTAGCCAACGACGGTTTATAAAAATTATTTGGTGGGAAGAATTGCTAAAAGGCGGTATGCAGCCCTTGGTTTTTTTTCTAAAACCGTCAAAGAAAACCGTCGAACTCGAAAAAATTCGTTTAAGTTCACGATTCGGTTCGATTAGGTTCGTTGAGGTTCGTTGAAGTTCGATGGAGTTCGATTAGGTTCGAGTTCGACTTGAGGTTCAACTTTCAGGTTCGCCGAACCTGAACGAACCTCAAATTTTTTTACAGGTTCGCCGAATTTCGAACTTGAAGCTTCAGGTTCGCCGAACCCTGTGACTTAGCCCACAGCAAGTGCCACCATAAACCTCTCTTGAGAAAGGATTGTCTGTGCTTGCATTGCAGAGAAGATCAAATACATGTTTTGTGAACTTAAGCAAGAAATCAATCTTTATCCACCAATCTTCATCAATCAACACCTTCCTCACCATATTTACCCTCTCTGAATCTGATTGTCTCCACTCGACCCAAGTTGCACCCCCACCATACTATTTAATGCAGGTTTGACTTCAAGAAAGCAGCACAACATGATGAAGTTAGAGGCATATCTTGCTAGGTGCATTATCTGTGATAACGACACAAAAATTTAAATAAAAAATCATTTTGATATTTTTGCTTAAATTGCAATGATGAGGACACCAATCCTCCTTTACAAATTTAGGCTCCAACCTGTTAAATAAGGACACCAATCTTTTAACTGAGCACCAATTCAGTGAATTTGTGGGCACCGATCCACAAGAGACACCAATCGCTTGGCCGAGCACCAACTTAGCAACATTCATAGGAGACTCCAATCTTCAGCTGACCACCAACTCAGCTCCTTGTTGTATTTTGAATTTGTCGTTAGTTACTTCTTCCTCATATGAGCGTTACTTCACCACACAAACTTCAGATTTTCTCTCTCCAAAATTTTAGCCTTTACACAGGAATCAGTACACTACTGAATTAATTTAGACAGGAATTAGTTTTGATTTATTCTTGACTCAGCACACCAGTAATCCTTACGCAATTACATTGTAGGTCAAGTCTTTACACAACACTCCACACATGTCTTCTCAAAGATCTTTCACGCTTCTAGTCTTCACACAGCTGGTCCACGCTTCAGGCTACTCCACGCCTTGTTTACATAATAGCATTCATAGAAACAAATCTTGGTTATACAAGAGATATTGATCCAATGACTGTCCATAACCTCTGTCATTGTGCTCTGTTTCTCCAATGAATACTTCAGCTACCTGTGCTCAAACATACCTCCGAACTGCTTGTTCAAACTTGGTGCACGCCACCAACAGATCTGCCCTCAAGACTGATCTTCAAACTCCTGCATGGCAAGTGAGCTCCATATATCTTACCCATAAAATGCACATTTCATTCCTCAACAATTCAATGAATCTGAGAAACTCATAATGTACAAGAGAACAACTGCAACATTTCTAAGATGGAGCTCCAGTAACATATAAACTTGCTGCAAAGACAGTATCTCGCTTGATCGCATTGGATGCAACATCCATCTTCTCATACATGGATGAATTACATGTTATATGTGCTGCTTTCTTGAACCACTGGTCTCATCAAGGTGAACTATGGTGCGTACTATTGAGCCTTCAGGAACATCAGTAAGTTGACATATATCAGCAAAAGGTGTAACCCTTAGCCCACTCATAAACCTATTTTTCTCTCTACCTCAGAGAATTATATATCATATCTCTGAATTTGTTTCACTTCAGATGCTTCGTTTTCACCTCAGACAGTTTGGATTTCTCATGTCCTTTTTTTTCCAATCGTTCTCCATGACTGAATTGAACTAATCATGCCTTATTTATATTGACTGAGGGGGTTCTTTTGGGGTCGACCCGTATTAGGAGGTATTAGGAGGTGCCTTGTAGTTCTGGGGTAGACCCCACCATACTATTTAATGCAGGTTTGACTTCAAGAAAGCAGCACAACATGATGAAGTTAGAGGCATATCTTGCTAGGTGCATTGTCTGTGATAACGACACAAAAATTTAAATAAAAATTCATTTTGATATTTTTGCTTAAATTGCAATGATGAGGACACCAATCCTCCTTTACAAATTTAGGCTCCAACCTGTTAAATAAGGACACCAATCTTTTAACTGAGCACCAATTCAGTGAATTTGTGGGCACCGATACACAAGAGACACCAATCGCTTGGCCGAGCACCAACTTAGCAACATTCATAGGAGACTCCAATCTTCAGCTGACCACCAACTCAGCTCCTTGTTGTATTTTGAATTTGTCGTTAGTTACTTCTTCCTCATATGAGCGTTACTTCACCACACAAACTTCAGATTTTCTCTCTCCAAAATTTTAGCCTTTACACAGGAATCAGTACACTACTGAATTAATTTAGACAGGAATTAGTTTTGATTTATTCTTGACTCAGCACACCAGTAATCCTTACGCAATTACATTGTAGGTCAAGTCTTTACACAACACTCCACACATGTCTTCTCAAAGATCTTTCACGCTTCTAGTCTTCACACAGCTGGTCCATGCTTCAGGCTACTCCACGCCTTGTTTACATAATAGCATTCATAGAAACAAATCTTGGTTATACAAGAGATATTGATCCAATGACTGTCCATAACCTCTGTCATTGTGCTCTGTTTCTCCAATGAATACTTCAGCTACCTGTGCTCAAACATACCTCCGAACTGCTTGTTCAAACTTGGTGCACGCCACCAACAGATCTGCCCTCAAGACTGATCTTCAAACTCCTGCATGGCAAATGAGCTCCATATATCTTACCCATAAAATGCACATTTCATTCCTCAACAATTCAATGAATCTGAAAAACTCATAATGTACAAGAGAACAACTGCAACATTTCTAAGATGGAGCTCCAGTAACATATAAACTTGCTGCAAAGACAGTATCTCGCTTGATCGCATTGGATGCAACATCCATCTTCTCATACATGGATGAATTACATGTTATATGTCTCATCAAGGTGAACTATGGTGCGTACTATTGAGCCTTCAGGAACGTCAGTAAGTTGACATATATCAGCAAAAGGTGTAACCCTTAGCCCACTCATAAACCTATTTTGCTCTCTACCTCAGAGAATTATATATCATATCTCTGAATTTGTTTCACTTCAGATGCTTCGTTTTCACCTCAGACAGTTTGGATTTCTCATGTCCTTTTTTTTCCAATCGTTCTCCATGACTGAATTGAACTAATCATGCCTTATTTATATTGACTGAGGGGTTTCTTTTGGGGTCGACCCGTATTAGGAGGTGCCTTGTAGTTCTGGGGTCGAC
>APFE030144303.1:35958-79720 GCA_000404065.3 Pinus taeda | reverse complement strand
TAACCATAATGTTACAAGAATTGAAAAACATATTAAGGGTAAGAAAAGAGAAAAAACCAACAACAGGACGCAGATTCAACACCATTCCTGTGTGGCGAGACACGATGGTACAAAAGTGGAATTCTATAGGGGTAAAATTTCATGAACTCCCCAAGATATCTATAAATGACCATAACTGGAATTTCCATAGTACATTTTAGACAGGTATAATTATCGTGCCTTCACAATTATAGATATATATAACAGGAGAAAAATTTGTGTCTGATAACAATCTTCGTAAGCCACAACAATTGCCAATTGTTCAGAAAAACCATAAATTCAGGGTGGAAATGTAACCATAATTACTTGGAACAACCATCTATCGAGCTAAATCTAATAAGAGTAAAAACTATTCTTCAACCGAACCCGGAAAATACATATAATCGCAATATAAAAAATATAAGACAAAATTTAGTGATACAAGTCCAACAATAAAAAAATACTTTATATTTAGATTAAAATTATATAATTCGTCGACCAATGGGAGAGGCGTCCCAATAACCATTCATATAGAATATACCACAGCAGTGTGGGAAATTGGAATTCATTTTACTAGAAGAAAAACAAAAAGTAGGGGAGACTTGAATCGGGTTCATTAAATATTTAGAGGCATATAGACGTCTGCTACAAATTGGTATACATTTAACAACGAAAGAAAGAAAATTTTGATACCAATTGAGTGGTAATTTCTCCCTAACTGGAAAAGGCCATAAACAACCATTAACATATATATATATATATATAATATATATAATATATATGCGTGCAGAGTAGGAAGCGAAAGAAAGTTCCTTTGCACCTTGATGACACCTTCGAGAAGCAATATTTATGTAGGGAACCAACCAAGGTGCGAGCAGGAGAAGTTAGCAACTAGAGGCCAAACCCTGATTTTTTCTTTGTCATTAAAAGAGGGACCCTAAGTTAAACTGGTTCTGAGACTACTTGCAATAACGAACCAAGACTAATGAGGAACTATGTCACAAGGTTCGAGTTCGACAACGATTAAGTTCGATTCGATTTTGAATTTTCTGATCAAGTTCGAATGAGGTTCGTCATTAGGTTAGACTATACATATTTTTCAATATATATACATAATCGCAATATAAAAAATAGAAAAAATTTAGTGATACAAGTCCAACAATAAAAAAATACTTTATATTTAGATTAAAATTATATAATTCGTCGAACAATCGGAGAGGCGTCGCAATAACCATTCATATAGAATATACCACACTAGTGTGGGAAATTGGAATTCATTTTACTAGAAGAAAAACAAAAAGTAGGGGAGACTTGAATCGGGTTCATTAAATATTTAGAGGCATATAGACGTCTGCTACAAATTGGTATACATTTAACAACGAAAGAAAGAAAATTTTGATACCAATTGAGTGGTAATTTCTCCCTAACTGGAAAAGGCCATAAACAACCATTAACTAACATACATATATTATATATATAATATATATTATATATATATTATATATATGCTTGCAGAGTAGGAAGCGAAAGAAAGTTCCTTTGCACTTTGATGAAACCTTCGAGAAGCAATATTTATGTAGGGAACCAACCAAGGTGCGAGCAGGAGAAGTTAGCAACTAGAGGCCAAACCCTGATTTTTTCTTTGTCATTAAAAGAGGGACCCTGAGTTAAACTGGTTTTGAGACTACTTGCAATAACGAACCAAGACTAATGAGGAACTATGTCACACGGTTCGAGTTCGAATTCGAGTTCGACAATGATTAAGTTCGATTCGAGTTCGAATTTTCCGATCAAGTTTGAATGAGGTTCGACATTAAGTTAGACTATACATATTTTTCAATATATATATATATATTATAATATAGTATATATATATTATATTATATATATTATATCTATATATAAATTAGATATATATATATGACAAAATAATAGAAAAGTCAAAATCGATCCATAAACACATGAATACAAATTCTTATTAGTAAACATACATGAATAATGTAATCATTCTAACATCTAGTTAAATGTAAACATACACAATAGTAGTTTGCAAAAAGAAATGACAAAATTTTTAGTCTTCAAAATTTAAATGAATCTCAAATACTAGTAATATTTTAAAAAATCACATAATCAAAACGTGATCAAAATTTAAACATACACATCATTGTAGGACATCTTCAAATTTCAAAATTTTAAATATCATCAAAGTCATTAACACATGGAATTCTATCATTTGGCTCATCTAGTGAGTCATCATCGATGCCAATATAATAAGGAAGTCATAAGGACCATTGCCAAGTAGTTATAATCCATAAAATTATTCTAGGAAATTCAAAAAACATAGATAATCTATACTTATGGCCTACTAGTATGATAAAAAAGCTCTCAATCATCATGTGCAGATGGCATAGTAAAGGCACTAGAATGGTGATCATCAAAGTCATCAATAGATGGAATTCAAACATTTGGCTCATCTAGTGAGTCACCATTAGTGCTAATATCATCTTCTTCTGGCTCTAGATCAACATCAAACCATGATTGGGAGGAACTAGAAGCATCTTTGGCCACACTACTCAAGGCCAACTTCAAATTACTGCGAACATAAACAAGGTCTTCCAACCTTGTAGACAATAATTTGTTTCTTTTCTTCGACTGGATATGGTTAAAGCTACTCCATTTCCTTTCACAAGCAGAGGCACTTGATCCCTGGCTCAAAATACGAATTGCAAAACATTGCAATTCAGGAGTCTCTGATTTATAAAACTGCCACCATCTCCGTGGAGGAATATTGGGCCTATCTTTTACTGCACTAAACCTTGCAAATATTCCATCTTCCAACCTGTATGCTCGGAGCTGCTCTCTAATTCTCCTGCATTCTTCTAGATCAAGGACCAACCATTCAACTGCATCATAAAGGCCATTCATGACTTCTGCATCATTTGTTCTTTCTATCCCAAAGAGTCTAGGATCCAAATAACAAGTTGCTGCATGTAAAGGACTATGCAACATCTTCCATCTTTTATCAATCATCTCCCATATTGCAATATACTCATTTTCCTCATTATTAAAAGATTTTGCAATGGCTTCTTTAGCATGATCCATGCCCTCATAAACAAAACCCATGGAAGGGGTATCACCATCAACCATTCGAAGCATATCAACAATTGGTGCACATACATTTAAGACCTTCTAAGCATTGTCCCAAAAAGCATTCCCTAGAATCACCTGTTCCAACTCCTTTCCTTTAGCTTCCTTTGAAAGATGAGACTTTTCCCACTCAGTGTTGCAAAAAACGCCTCTTATACTCCCTTTTTCTTCAACTAGACTTTTGATAGTAATATAATATGTGGCAAACCTGGTGTCACAAGGCCTGAGCAACTCTCTAGATGCATTATTCTTGTACAAGCTCAATGTGAGTTGATGGTTAAATATAAAGTGAGAAATTTGTTTCCTCCTCCGAACTGTCTCATTAATCCATGGAAACTTTGCTAAGTCATGTAACAATAAGTCAAGACAATGAGCAGCACAAGGTGTCCAATATATTTTTATGTATTTATCCATGATCATTTTTTCTGCTCCGACACAATTTGAAGCACTATCAGTTATAACCTAGATCACATTTTCTTCTCCAACCTCAAGAATAGCTTCCTCTAAAATCTTGAAAATAAATTCAGAGGTCTTCTTATTTCCCGATGCATCAACTACTTTAAAAAAAAGTACCCCTTTAGGGCAAGAAACCAACACATTAATAAGAGGTCTATGATTCATATCTGACCAACCATATGATAAAATTGTGCACCCTGTTTCCTTCCAAGAGTCTTTGATCTTCTGCAAATTGTTTGTAACTCTTTCTTTTGACCTCTTCAAAAGAGTGGTCCTTATAGTCTCAGAACTAGGAGGGACATATCCTTTACCAAAACTTGCCATCATCTTACACGCATTGATGAAGTAAGGGCTTCTTGCCACATTAAATGGAATTGCAGATTCAAAAAACATATCAGCTATAACATCATCAACTTCTTGTTTCTGCATGGGCTTCCAAAGAATATTAAATGTAGCTGTCCCACTTGATTTACCAATCTTTGACTGAGATGAACTCCTAACACTAACCATGCTTGAAGAAAGTGCAGATAATGAATTGTAATTCATTGCAATTTCTGTTTGAACACGTTATCTTTTGTTTACGTTCACTTTCTTAGCCTTTTGTATATTGTCATAATCTTTCTGAAGTGTCTCCTTGAGCTCTGCAGACACATTCTTGCAACCTTCAACACCACCTCCTTTGCCATTAGTGACAAAAAGTAAGTGGTCCATGACTTTAGTTAAAAATCCAAAAAACTCATTATTACATAACTTGCATTTCAAATGCCTCCCATGAGGCCCGTCCAATTTCTCCACATATTTCCATCCTTCTGCCATTGACTTTGGAGGTGCCATGACAAATATGTCTGCATTTTTGTTGGCAATGGCATATTAAGATTAAAATTTAAATAAATGATAAAATAGTGAAATTCAAATATAAATAAAACTTGATATCTTGATTAAAAAGTAAGAAGTAAAAAAAATCTATTGAATCATACTAGGTCCTCCCTCCTAGGATACATGGTTTTGCACAATTTTCTTTTACTTCTCATTCTCTATTTAGTGAGATTGAATGCCAATCCTCAAACAAGCACAATTTTCTTTTACTTCTCAGTCTCTAATATCTATTTAGTGAGATTGAATGTAACTCTGGTTTTGGGGTTTTAGACTTTTAGTTTTGGCACATAAATTCCCAGATTTAAACATGTAAATTTCAACCTATATAAAGATGAATCATAGTAATATTTCTTTAATCAAAGGACAAATTTGAAGTCACAGACTCACATATGAAGTTAGAAATTCCAGATTTATAAACAGAAATGGGTGAATCATACCATTGCTCAGTGCTATGTTTATTACCAGACTTTTCAGTATTTATATCAGACCTTTAATTAGTTTAGCAGTCCTCCAAATTTTAATAAAATGCCAAACAATGTAGTAAGTTAAAGTTTGAACAGTGAAAATAACCTTCCAATTATATAAGATGTTGACTGGTTAGGTTTTAGGCCACTATTAGATGTATTATGACACTGTACAGTGGCTACCAACTAGATGCATTTACATATGATATAATGATTATTATGCTTGCAAGACAAGGAAGCTTGGAGGTGCACTTCTGTTCTTGGATAAAATGAAAGAAGAAGAGGTTAATCCTCTGTATGGTACTTATGCTCATCTCCTTAAGGGAATCCTCTTCAACAGAGATTTTGAGGAAGCATATTCATTCCTGATTCTATAGAGTGGAACGGATCCCAATTTGGATTCAGTAAACTATGAGTATTTGATCAGGATTTGTCACAAAGTAGGCCTAGAGGAAGAAGCACGCCATATTTTCACAGAGATGAAAGCTAAGGGTTCGTAACTTATAAATGACAAATTGTACACACAGATTTTACATGAGAACAATGAGTCAAAACCGATTTGAAAACAATTTAGTACAAGTGTTGATTTTCCATTTAGTATGGATATCCATCATTGCTATACCAATAGATTTAGCTGAGTTTACTGTAGGAATGTCACATCATTTCAGGGATGCACCAAAGGCATTTCTCAGGAAGATAATTTTGTAGCATTCGCTGCACATCGAATAAGGGAGTCATGATGGCTTTTGGCCTGATGGTAAATTTCATAAGAACTTCAAAAACGATAGTTCCTCGATTTCAGCTGTAGTGCATGAATGTTCATAGGTAAAAATCGATCCATTATTCAAATCACATAGAACATCTGAGCATGCAGATGCAGATGTTTGAAGGTTGAACAAGAAAATATAAAATTTTCTTTCTTTTCAAATGCTTTATTTGAGACGTTACTGTTGTGTTTATAATCCAATAAAGCTTTATCAACATAATTCAGTAAATCTGTATCAATATCTCCCCATTATGCCTATTTTCTATAATTATTTGCATGACATATGAGATGTAGTACTAAGAATGATTTTTCTTAAAGAAAGGATGATTCTTTCCAGCGCTCATGAAATAAAGATTCAAAGTTTCTTCTTTTTATATGCATTTTCGATGAAATAATTATTTCTAATGCATGTCAAAAGGCCGTGACCTCTAGTTGTTTGTGTTGATCTTTAGTACATTAGTATAGGAACTAGTAAGTACAAATTTCTAAGCTTGTATAGTTATGGTTGTTGTCCTAATACAACTAATTGATGTGAAGGACGTACCAAGTAGAAGAAGGAAGGATAAGGAGGGAAACCACTAGACCTTAAGGCCTTGTTAGTGTCTAGTTGGGCTAATGAGAATCCTCCAATAGGCATGCTCATTTGCAATCACAAAATTTAGATCCAAGACCACATGAGACTGATGCGAAACAAATTGTTAGTGCTCAGAAATCGCTGCCAACTCAAGATAGGCCTGAATGAGGGCTAGAAAGAAAGCGATGAAAGGCTAGGAGCTAGGAGAGGCAGCGAAGGGGTTAAGACTTTTTAAGATACTCCAAGGGCTACAACCTAGTATGATCTCATTTGTACACAACCCTAATTCCTGCCATTAGTATGAGTGGGGTTTCAAGTTTCAAATTGAAGCCTTGAAGGGAATACAACTGACTAGTTAACAGAGTTGTTCTGGCCTGTGGTGAAGTGTAAATGGATAGCTTAGATCAGGTCTAACACTACATTTTTAGAAATATAAATGTATCCACTTAAAATATTAGTAACCTTGAAGCCCCAAAAATTGTGTACATTTGTACAACTGAACAGTTCTGTAGAAAAGTCATCATCCAGGCATCTTGTAGCATGTTAAAAATGATTTTAGAAAAAAAGGAAAAAGAAAGAATCTCAATGAGCTCACAAGAAAGAGGCGTATGAGATGACAAAGCTAACCAATAACTAATGCAGTGGAAGGTTTGAGTAACATGCGGCATGCCTCTGAAGAAAAAAGTGCTCAAAATACCTAATATTTCAAGGTACGTTTAATCTCTATAGATCCACAACATTTAGGAAATGATATATCTATCAAGACCCATCACCCAACACAGAAACAGATTCACGTTAAAGAAAAAGATAGAATTTAAGATGGAGTGAAATTAGAGCTGGGAGTAGAAGAAATCATTTATCATCAACGCAGGAATATCTCTAATTATAAATGATTAGTAATAAATTAATGACAATGTTACAGGATTTTGGGAATACTCTGCTAAAAAATAGTGGGTGATGATTTTAAAATCGCGTGAATAACTGAGACTGTTGACCTATAGGCATCAATGAAATTATTAACACATAATTGGAGTCTGGAGATAACTTCACGATAAGATTATTAAATTGAAATCCTGGTATCGCATAATTTATATGACCAGTCACCGGATGGCAGAGGGTCGATGCAGTACCTGTGTCAACGCTGAAGCTCGAAGGTGTCGACACTGGGCAACAAGACCACACTCACAGTGATCCCAACACTGGGCAGCAAGACCACACTCGCAACGATCTCAAACGCAAGACCACAACATACAACGCAATGACAAATTGACAATCAAACGCACTCGACAACTTGTGCCAATTCCTTCCAGCACCATCGTTTATAAAGAAAATTTTGGCAGGAAGCGATGAAGAAAACCAGTATGCAACCCAAGGTTTTCTCGTAAACAGGAAAATAAAACTGCTAAAAAAACCATCGAACCTCAAAAAAAATTGTTGAAATTCGTGTTAAAGTACATTCAAGTTTGATTTTTCAGGTTCGATTAGGTTTGAATTCGTTCAGGTTCAAATTTCAAGTTTGGTGAACCTGAATGAATTTCACATATATTATATATAATATATATTATTATATATATATTATATTTTTATTTTTATATTTATTTATTTTATTTTAATTTTTATTTTTTTATTTTTTATTATATTTTTTATTTTTTTTTTTTTATTTTTTTTATTTTTATTTTCTTTATTTAATTATTTATTTTTTTTTTTTTTTTTCAGGTTCGCCGATCCCTGTGACATAGGTGAGGAAGGGAGACATAATCAACAGAGAAGTGACAATATATATATATATATTATATATAATATATAATATATATATATAATAACCAGACACTAAAATAATAGCTATGAGGTTGTTTTAATCTAGACACCATGCTTCCCCTGCAAAAAAAAAAAAAAAATCTAAATATCTTTGCGGAGCTGACATATAATACCCTGGTTATCAACATTGTATACCAAAAATAAAGCTATATATATACTTATATATATATAAACATGCATATCTACATCTACGCTGAGCAAATATTGTCCAAAGAAATAACCTATCCTGTACCCCAAACCAATGACTAGAATCTTCAACACATGAAGGGACAAAACCCATAAACCATACCTTGGTAAGCCTAATAAACCCTAGCTAGGGTCATGCAAGTAGAGCGGCGAAGAAAAAAGATTTACCTGGATGAAAAATGTGAAAGTGTGCCAGGTAAGTTACGCCAGGAGTCCAAATCGATAACACACCAGACATGGTCGGAAATTTGGACACATCTAAGGGAGAACACCAGTGAATAATATGGTTAAGTATAAGAAAAAAAATTAAATGAGCTGCGTATGCAATTAGAATTCTCTCACTAGTGACAGGTAGAAATGAGAAGGTGCCTTGGTGAAGGCCACACCAATCTGTGACAAAAACGGAGCTGCTAACACCCCAATCTCTTTCATGGTTTTGTTACAGGAGTTTGACACCACTAAAAAAAACGAGAAGGTTCCAACTGTGGCAGTGTTGAGAAATCTAGGGGGCAACAAGTGTAGGTGAGTTCTCTTAGTTTGATAACTAATTGTGATGTATTTTTACTTTACTTGATAATTTATTCTTTCATTTATTATTCATTCTCTATCATCAAACAACAACCAAATCGTAAATAATAATGAGAGAATAGGACACAAGATAGAGGCAACCAACCAAGGCCAAAACCTATCCAACTGAGAGGAAAACCCACCATAATTATTCTCTTCTTGTAGAACTTCAATTGAAAAATACTAAGACCTATGACCCTTGACCAAGACCTTACAAGACCAAGTTATCCTTCCTTCTTGATGAGATTTCCTTTGACAACTTCCAGCAACGAACTTCAACCTTTCAACAACTTCTCTAGCAAGTTCGACCCCAACAATAATTTATGCAACTTTGACTTATTAGCATCAACAACTTCGACCTAGCAACTTCACAACTTCGATCTTGATGCAACTTTAGCAACTTCAACCTAGCAGGTTCGATCTAGAGGCAACTTCACAACTTCGACCTCGCATCTTCACAACTTCAATCTTGCAGCTTCACAACTTTGGCTTTGCAACTTCACAACTTTGATGCAACTTCAAAATTTCATCTAGCCTAAAAATTGTAGAAATCCTAATGAGAGAGAGAGAGAGAGAGAGAGAGAGAGAGAGAGAGGCCTAAAAACTTCGATCTTGATCTTCTTCTTCTTCTTTGTATTTTTCTAGCTTCTATCTTGAGGATATCGAACTTTCTTTAGTGAGTGTACAATGAGGTCAAAATCTTGCTTAGGCTTGTGAGGGGTACAAATTGTTATATTTTGGCCGTCTTGTCCTTCACGTAGGACGACTTGATATTTGTTTCATGATGAGGTCTTTGAGGTTCTTTTGACTTTATTCATTAGAGAAACTTTGAGGTCTAAAATGGACCTCCTAAGAAAAATGTACAACTAAAATAAAATTTATAAGAACTAATAGGATTCGAGATGATGATGTCAACCATGGGGGATGACTCATCATTTTTGGAGTAAAAAAGTAAAAAGATTAAACAATAATAAAATAATAAAACTATTTTTTCAACTCGTATTTTCAACTTATCTCCTTAATGTTTTACTTAAATTTCAAGTGGGAGTACTTGTTTGATGCAAAATTTAATTCCTTATCCAAGGAGTACCCATGTTGCATACTTTCGATGGACCCTACTACATGAAAAATATAAATACATGAAAAAGATGTGACTGTAATCACATTTTTCATGTATTTCTCTTTTTTTGTGTAGTAGAGTCCATCTAAAGTATGCAACATGGGTAGCCCTTGGATGAGGAATCAAATTCTACATCCAATGAGTGTTCTCGCTTGAGATTTAAGTAAACCCATATGGAGATAAGTTGAAAACATGAGTTGAAAAAATAGGTTTTTTTTTTTTTTTGTTTTTAAAATTTGATGATGTAATCTAATCTTATTTTATTGTTTCCCCTATTATTTTATAATTTCATTAGGAGGCTCATTTTAGACCTCAAAATTCCTCTAATGTTGACTCAATAATTTATTCTTTACAATATTTAACATGCCCAAATGGGTATTTAATACATGAAAATGACTCAATTGACTTTATGACAAACCTAGAAGCACTCAATGGGTGCTTGACCTTAAAATAAATTTCCTTTGAACATGATACCCATGCCTCAAGAACAAACATAATAAATTTATTTTTCTCTTTTCATTAAATACTTAAAATCACGATTACGTATGCAATTATGAAGACTCCCTCTTAACTACAAAGGTATTCATAATCCATATAAGGTACTTGGAAATTCTCAATCTAAAGAATTATCATAAGAAGAGTTATATTGTTAACCCATCTGTATAGTATCCTATCATCCATCATTGTCACATAGCAAGGCCTTGACTAAAAACTGTATCTCTCCACAATATTTGAGAACAATGTTGACGAGGCCAATGATTTATAGACACCCTCATCATTGTCTTTCTTAGAACATACCCCACCTAGTTTCTTTCAGAGCATGTTACACCAGGACTATTCTTATCTTGGATTCCCAATCCTCAAAGAATATCGGTCCTCTATGAATAATCTTATCTTGGATGCCCTGCCACATCCTCAAAGAGTATCAGATGCTAGATGCTTACCCAATCCTCCATTCTATCTTTCCAAGTGAAGGAAAGAATGATGTGTCTATCTCTCCCTCTCAATTAGGGAGGATATGCCCATTCCAGTGAGCGAATGTACCCATTGCTATAAAAGGGATGTACCCAATCTCCCTCTTGACTAGGGCCTTGCTTCCAATAGCTCTTTAGGTGGAGATCACAGGACAACCAACTTCTTGAAGAGCTCCTCCTTTCAATGTCATTAACATCCTTTTCTTTATTCACGTGTATTCATATTTTTGGTACTTCTTCATGGGGCATTGACCATCATTCACTTTCATTCATGAATTATGTCAACCATGTCATCCTTTCTTTAATTGGAAAGTGATCCAATAGTCTATATCGGGCCTTTCCTTCATACCCTTCTACCTTCTTCACATCATATTTTCCTTGGGAGCTTTCATCCTAGCACATGACTGTCAGTCGTAGATGACATCTACAACTCTTCTTTTGGTAGCCTTGCATTAGCCCATCAAGATATTGTTCAAAAATAGAAGATGAAAATTAAATCAAAAATACCTTTTTGATGGTATTTCAACATGACATCTCCTTGTTTGCATCAACATCTCGCATATACATTAACACATATCCAAAAATATATACAACGCTAAGGGTCTCTTTCCTTTTCAGACTTTATCAGGATCTTCATATCTTTCCCATGGAGATATCATACACAAATATTCTAATCCTTGGATGTTGATTGCCTTCTCTATATTTGCATTATTCATGATCTCTTTCTTTCTTTATTCACACATTTTCTCCCAGGAACTTCCAATCATAGCTCCTTTGACTTTGTCAATCACCTCATATTTCATTTGTTGATTTCATCTAGTCAATGTGTGAATCATGTCTTCGTACATCCTTTCACAAGAGGATATCCTTTCTTCTGATCATGCTCTTGAGGGAGAAAACTCATTCATGATATCTGCAACCATACGACATGACTCTATTTTATCAAGTACACACATACATACCTCATCTCTTTCTTTTGGTCATCTAGACTACCATGGGTAACTTCCTTGAGTGAAAGAACTTAAATCCCTTGATCTACTTCACTTCTTTTGACATCATACCATCATCCCATGAATCCCATACAAGTTGGAATCCCCCGTGAGGCACTTGCTTCTTCCGAAAGGTGAACCTTCCAATGAAGATTCCAATGGATGATCTTGATCATCCTCATCCTACAAATGCTCCTTTTTAATGATGTAAAATGAGATCTATACTAGATGGCTTTCTTTTCGCATAAGTACTACGTCTGCTTCTAATGAGTTTACCAAGAGGTACATCCTTTTGTAGGTGACAACCATATACTTCTATTTCATCTATATTTCATGCTTCTTTATGATGATGTCATGAGCTCTTTATTTCGATCACATGCTTCTATGATGCCATCTCCTAACATGATGCATCCTATCACACTTCTAATGATTCGTACCATGATAGTTATACTTTATAACATAAAACTTGAAACAAAAACTTGAAAAGAACTAGGTGATCAAGACCATCTCAATCATAGTAGAGATCTTTTACTTCCTTTTTCGATTTCTTATTTTTTAGCTTCTTGCAATTCTTAAGTGATATGGGCTTCTTCCCTTCCTCTTTTGCTGTTGTCCATATTTTTCTTTAGACAATCTCTCTTGTAGTTCCCATATTCATGACAACCATGTTGAAAACTGTAACTAGTTTCAATCTTCATAATGACATGTAATTGTGACTTTTGTAAATGATGTAATGAAGAAAATAAAATTATTATTGTAAGCCTTGCTTCATGGGATTCATGAGCAAGTGCTTTTATTTTAGATGGCTCCCATTAAGAGCCTTAGGATTTGTCATTTAAGTCAAAGAGTCAATGTCATGTATGAAGAGCTCTTCTTGAGCATATGTCAAATAAATACAAGTCTATGTATCCCTCCAACGACAAGCACACAATCCTCTTCCTAAGTTGGCCTGCAAGATGAAATAATGGCTCATGTCAGCTCACTCAAGAAGACACACCTATTCAAAGTATCATGTTGGCTTATTAATATGCACCAACAGCTATAAATAACAACCTCGACCTAGTTCACAAAGATAGAATTTTGGTCATCTCTCTGAATTTTTCAGTAGAAACAAAAGTTTAGACTTCACATATCTTTGAGAATTCGCAAGAACATAAGTTCGGATTATCCTCTACATTCAGATGGGTAGTCACAGTATAAAGTTTGGATGATAGTGCAGAAGAAAAGTTCGAGGAAGGTACAACAATGAATAAGTGAGGAGTTGATCTCAATAAACATAATTCAGATCTCTTTCTTTGTATTTTGGATGGGTAGTGACACATGAGATAACAATTTGGAATGACGAAGTGTTGAAGGGAAATTGGATCCCTCTAAAGAAGCAGCAAAGCTCAAATCAAAATGATAGTAATAGATGAAGTGCATGCGATCACAGTATAGATGTTATTTCATAGTACCTCTATCTCGGTGTTATATCAAGTACAGTAAGGTATTTTTGATGACATGACAATTTGTTTTCATGAGAAGAGATGATCTCAGTTTATGCTATGAAGAAAGTTGAAGTGGAAGAGAAGACGAAAATATGGAAAAAGGATGTGTGTCTTGGTCTTGATATTCGTTAATTGGAATCTCTATAAGAAGAATTTGTGTGGGTTTTCCTCTCAAAGAGTGAGAGATTTTGGCCCTGGCTCATAGCCTACATGATGTGTCTCTTGTCTTTTTATGTTCATGCATTGGTTACTGTTTGATGAAGAATAACACTAATAATCTAACATGAAGAAGATCCTAATCTTACAAGTAAAAAAAATTCACAAATAGTCACTAATCGAAGAGAAATCACCTAATTCTAATTCCCTAGATTTCTCAACATGAAATCAAAGCTAAGGTGTCAAAGTCAAAATAAGGGAATCTAATCAAAGAGACAATCAAGGATTGAGTTTCAAGAAAGGCATCAAAGAAAAATATCAAGATCTACATCGAAGAATCAAACCCTAGATCGAAGAAGCAATCTACAACAACAAAAGTTTTGGATCCTACAGTAATCATCAAAAGACCAAAACATACCCTCATAAAGTTATTTACAAATCAAGGTAGCTCGAAGTACTTTAAAGTTGAAGATCACATCATCTTGGAGAGAGTCGAAATCCTAGAAGCATTTCTGATCTACACTACAAGAGAAGTCAAAATATCTTGAAGGCGAGAAGGCATTATCATCATCTTCAAATCTATAAGGAAAGCTCCATATTATTGCAGTAAGGATCCCCTGCTTATTCTTATAGAAGATCATCTGAGGAAGCAAAAAATCATCCTCATCAATCACCATCAACAAAGAGAGCAAGATCTAAAGGTGTTGTCATCATAAAAGGAGCAATCTCCTCTCACTAAAGAAGGGTTTTTAATTTGTAAGATGATCATCCAAAAGGAGCACTAATACATCTTCTTCAAGCACCATCAAGGTGATCAAGTTGATTATTTCATCTTCACTTTTCAAGTAAGTATTTTTATTCTTTAATCAATTTGGAAAAATGACTTCATGTTCGCAAGGAGATCTATAAGCTCGTTGGGTCATCAAAATTCCTTGCATGGAAAAGGAAGATAGACATAGTCCTCTAAATAAGTGGTCATTGAACATATCAATGGAAAGGTCTCCTTTGAATACATGGAAAGGGATAAAAGGGCTCAAGGGATTCTTATGAAAGGTCCCCTCATATAGCAGTATTGGAGACATCAAAGAGATGTATATGATAAGCTCGTAAGACTATTATCTAAAGATGCGATAAAGAAGATCACATGAATTAGATCTGATCTACAAAAAATTGAGGGTATCAAAGAGAGAAGGGATATCTTCATAAGATCTCAGTTGTGATATCTGGGAGATATGATAAGAAGATAATCATCATTGTTATAAATACACTAATTAATGAACAAGGTAATAAATGTCCATGGGGTAAGAAAGTTACCTCATTCAACAACTTGTGGTTTCTATGCAAGATAGAAGAATACAAGTTGAGGGAAAAAGTGTTGAAGGTTAAAGGACTCAAACATTTGTAGGAAGGAAAGGGAAGTTTGGAAAATTTGGTCCTCAAAAACGAAAGAAGAGCATAGTTGAGATTCCATGCTATGGATGTAAAAATCATGGACATTACAAGAAATATTGTCCTAAAGAGACAATATCAAAAGAGGAAGATAAGAATCCCATATCACCGAAGAAAAGGAGTCAAAGATAAGAAGTCCAAGAAAAGAGGAAGTAAGAGATATCTACGATGCTGAGATATTTTCCCTCACGAAAGGTCTTGTTATAGCTCCTAAATATTTTGTTATAGGATATGACTATAATAAATAATAAGATGCATCATGGCATCATGGAAGCATTAGAAACAAGAGCTCGTGACATCACCATAGGGCATCACGAAGGAAAGATGAAACATAATCCATGGAAGTCAAATATGAAGGATATAGCTGTTGGGAACCTCATTGCAAACTCAAGGAAAGGAAAAAGTCATCCAAGACAAGGCTCATCACACATCAAGTAGAAAAGGAAACATTTTCTAGATAGGGATATACAAGATCCTCGAGATTCTCTGATGGAATCCTCATTGTAGGGTTCACTGATCTAGAAAGGAAGCAAGTGTTTCATGAGGGACTCCAACTTGTGGAGTTCATGGGATGATGGTATGATGACATAAGAAATGTAGCAGATGAAGGGGTTGAAGATATTTTCAATCAAGGAAGCTGTTGAAAGAAGCCTATATGACCTAAAGGTAAATGAGGTATGTATTCTTGTATTTAATATTATACTGTCATGTCGTGTGGTTGCAGGTAACATGGATCACTACTTCTATCTTGAGAAGCATGATCAAGGGAAAAATATCTCCTCTTCTGAAAAGATGTAGGAAGGCATAGGTCACACTAGATGAAATCAACATAATATGTCCTCATATGAAGTATGAGGTGGTTGACTACAATTAAGGAAATCTAATTGGAAGCTCCTAGGAATGAAATGTGTGGAGAAAGGAAGGAAGAGATCATGAGATATGCAACCATGGTAAAGGAAATCAACATCCAAAAGACCAAGAAAGCTTTGACTAGGAAATCTCTCGGAAATATATGAAGACTATGATGGAAGTCTAAAAAATATGGAGACCCTTGACATTAAATATCTTTGGGAATGTGTCAACATGCAAGATGTTGATTCAAACTAGAAGATGTCATGATGAAAGACCATCAAAAACATAATTTTAATTTAAATGTTCGTTTCTTATTTTTGAACAAATATCTGGATGGGCATATGAAGGACTACCAAAGGGAAGAACTGTGGATGAATTCCAATAGGACCATATATAATAATGTAAGATCCTTCTAAAAATATGGCATGAAGAAAGCAACATGACATGAAGCAAGGCCAGATGAATATTGATGGATCACTTTCTAATGAAAGGAATGATGGCATGACTAACTCGTGGATGAAAGTGATGGATGGTCTCTACCCTATGTAGAAGCCACAAAAGATGAAGTCTCATGGACAAAGAAATTCATGACCTCGAAGGAAGGAGCTCTTCAAGCAGTTGGTGGTGGATTTGTTGTAGGTCCCTAATTAAGAGGGAACCTGAAAGCAAGTTTCTTACTTGGAAGAAACTTGGAAATTCCTAAGCCAAGAGGGAGATTAATTACATTCCTTCCATAGGAATGAGTACATTTTGTTATTGGAATTGATATGTCCTCCCTAGTTAAGAGGGAGAGATAGACACATCATTCTGGTCTTCACATGGGAAGACAAAATGGAGGAATGTGTAATCATTTGGCATCCGATACTCTTTGAGGATGAGATAGGGCATCCAAGATAAGAGTATTTGTGGACTGATATTCTTTGAGGACTAGTTATCCAAGATAAGAATAGTCCAAAGAAGGTCATACTCTATGAATGCCTGGGTGGAGTATGTACCTTGAGAGAATGATTATGGTGTATATGAATCATTGGTCATGCCAACATTGTGCTCTAATCATGTGGATAGAGATGTTAGTCAAGGCCTTGCTATGTGAGAATGTTGGGTGATATGATTCTAGAAAGACGGGTTACCAATCTGATTCTTCTTATGATAAATTATTCAAATTGAGAATGACCAAGTACCATTATGAATAACTCCCTAGTTAAGAGAGAGTGTTGAAAAGTGTAACTAGGTTCAATCTTCATAATGACATGTAATTATGACTTTTGTAAATGATGTAGTGAAGAAAATAAAATTATTATTGTAAGCCTTCCTTCATGGGTTTCATGAGCAAGTGATTTTATTTTAGATGGCTCCCATTGAGAGCCTTAGGAATTGTCATTTAAGTCAAAGAGTCAATGTCATGTATGAAGAGCTCTTCTTGAGCATATGTCAAATAAATAGAAGTCTATGTAGCCCTCCAACGACAAGCACACAATCCTCTTCCTATGTTAGCCTGCAAGATGAAATAATGGATCATGTTGGCTCACTCAAGAAGACACACCTATTCAAAGTATCATGTCGGCTTATTAATATGCACCAACAACTATAAATAGAAACCTTGGCCCAATCCACAGAGATAAAATTTCGATCATTTCTCTCTGAATTTTTCGGTGGCAACAAAAGTTTAGACTTCACATATCTCTAATAATTTTCAAGAATAAAAGTTTGGATTATCCTTTGCATTTAGATGGGCAGTCACAATATATAGTTTAGATGATAGTGTAGAAGAAAAGTTTGAGGAAGGTACAACAACAAAGAAGTGAGGAGCCAATCTTAGTAAAAAAAATTTAGATCTCTCTCTCTATATTTCAGATGGGCAGTGACACATGAGATAACAGTTTGAAATGACAAAGTGTTGAAGGGAAATAAGATCCCTCTAAAGAGGCAACAAAGCTCAGATCATAGTGACAGTAATCTATGAAGTGGATAAAATCACAATATAGATGTTACCTTAGAGTACCTTTGTCTCAGTGTTATATCAAGTGCAATAAGGTATTTTTGATGAAATGAAAGTTCATTGTCATGAGAAGAGATGATCTTAGTTTATGTTATGAAGAAGGTCGAAGTGGAAGAGAAGAAGAGAAGATGGAAAAAGGACGTGTGTCTTTGTCTTGGTCTTGGAGAGGCTACTAGGTCAAGGGTCTTGGTCTTGGTATTCGTCAATTGGAATCTCTATAAGAAATGTTTGTGTGAGTTTTCCTCTCAAAGAGTGAGAGGTTGTGGCCCTGGATCATAGTCTACATGCCATGTCTCTTTTTTATTTATGTTCATGCATTGGTTACTGTTTGATGAATAAGAACACTAATAATCTAACATGAAGAAGATCCTAATATAAAAAAGTAAAAAAATTCATAAACAGTTATTAATAGAAGAGAAATCACCTAATGCTAATGCCCTAGATTTCCCAACAAGCCATAACATTGAACCTTCGACATTTTCTTCTTCCTTTTATGAGGACCAAGCTTCCCAAAATTTCCTTTTCTTCTAGAAATGGCAGAAAATGGTTGAGATTGCTTGCTTGATCCTACATCGAATTTTTTTTTGCCTTCAACCTGGTTTCTTTGATTTTTCACAATGACCATAGTTCATTGAATGTAGTAGCTTAGTTCTCCCATAGATGCTTGATGTGAAGTTGCCCCATTCCTCTGCCAGTGCATTGTGCACTATGGTAGTCATTTCCTTGTCAGGCATTATTTCTCCCAACTCTTGGAGTTGGTCTCTTATTTCTGACACCCTCATAAAGTAATAGGCTATTCCTTATTCTTTTGATATCTTCATCTTGTAGAGCTTGAGCTTCTTCTTTTGTAGTTCGATAATTAAACCTTTAACATGACCAACGACTTCATTTTCTACGAGGATCAAATATATCCTCTTCTTCAATGCAAGAAAGTTTGATTACCCAACCAATTTGTTGCTCTCCTTGCAATATGAAGTCATTTTGACATATTCAAATATAGATATAAAAATACTTGCTTTTCGAGTGAAGATACTCCTAGATGATGAAATATTCAGCTTGATGCCTTCTTGATTTCGATGATGATGTGGATAATAGAAGATACCTTCTTGGTGAAGATGTCTTTCTTCAAAAGTGATCCTTGGCTCAAAGGGAGATGACATTGATTCCTTGATGATGATGAAAGCACTTTTTCCTACTTTTCTTCCTTCAAGACAACGCTAGTTAAACTTGTTTCACAACCTCAAATTCCGACCCTTCTTCAAAATTTCGACTTCTTGTAGTAGTTCTACAATTTTTTCCTTTTCTGCAATAACCCTAGTTCACACGTGTGGCTAGAAGATGGAAAAAGTTTCCTCCTTTCTACTTCGTTTGACTTGACTTATTTTTCTTGTTATTTTGGCTTGCAAAGGAGACCTTTCTTGGAAAAAAACTTGATCCTTGATGATGGATGCAATTTGATAATTGCTGTTGCAGAAGGTTGTCTTAATACTTTGCACGTGTGGAGAATATAGCCCAGAAAAATAGACCCAAAAGTGCTTCTCTCTTCCTTCCTCATGATAATGATTATAGAATTTGAGAGTTTCCCAAGAACACTTCAAGTGTGAAACCCTTCTTTGGATGAGCTAGGGTTTTGAGGTCTTCTTTCATGCTCTTAATTGTTCCCTTTCAATATGATGAGAGGGTAAGTCCTTAATGATTGATGTTTCCAAGATGATACCTTTATACTTTAGCTGTAGAGTATCTGTCTTCATGTTTCCCTTCCTTGATGTAGTCACCTTATCTCTAAGACCATGTTGGGAAATCTAGGGGGCAACAAGTGTAGGTGATTTCTCTTACTTTGTAACTGCTTGTGATGTATTTTTACTTTACTTGATTAACTTCTTCTTTCTTTTATTATTATTGTTATCTACCATCAAACAACTACCAAATCATAAAGAATAATGAGACAATAGGACACAAAATATAGGCGATGAGTCAGGGCCAAAACCTCTCCATCTGAGAGGAAAACCTGCCATAATTCTTCTCTTCTTATAGATTCACTTCAATTGACAAATACTATGACCCTTGAACAAGACCATACAAGATCAAGTCATCCTTACTTCTTGATGAGATTTCCTTTGACAACTTCTAGCAACAAACTTCAACCTTCCAACAACTTCTCTGACAAATTCGAACCCAACAACAACTTCTGCAACTTCGACCTAGTAACATCAACAACTTTGACCTAGAAGCTTCACAACTTTGAACTTGATGCAACTTTAGTGACTTTGAACTAGAAACTTCACAAATTCAATCTAGAGCCAACTTCAGATCTTCGACCTTGTAGCTTCACGACTTTGACCTTGCAGCTTCACAACTTTGATGTAGCTTCAGAATTTCATCTAGCCCAGAAACTTTAGAAATCCTAACAAAAGAGAGAGAGAGAGAGAGGCCCAAAAAATTCAATCTTGATCTTCTTCTTCTTCATCGTTTTCTAGCTTCTATCTTAAGGAGATCGAACTTTCTTTAGTGAGTGCACAAATGAAGTCGAATTCCTTCTTATTTATAGGCTTGTGAGGGGTATGAATTTCTATCTTGAGGCCAACTTGTCCTTCATGTAGGCCGACTTGATATTTGTGCCATGAAGAGGTCTTGGAGGGTCTTTTGACTTTATTTTGACTCAATAATTTTTTCTTTACAATATGTAACATGCCCAAATGGGTCTTCAATACATGACAATGAATAAATTGGCTTTATGAAAAACCTAGAAACACTCAATGGGTGCTTCACCTAAAAATAAATTTCGCCTAAGCATGAAACCCATGCCTAAGAACACAAATAATAAATTTATTTTTCTATTTTCATTAAATACATAAAATCACGATTACATATGCCATTATGAAGGTTGAACCTAGTTACATATTTCAACAGGTAAGAAATAACCTAATTGTTTGGGTTAAAATATGAGGAGCCATCTCAGTCGTTGGATGGATACGACTTAGATCTGATTGTGAATGGGTGATTAGTACAAGAGTCCTTGTGATAATGACATGGGTTTAGCATATGTGACCCTTTACAATTCTCTCATGCAAAACAAAGCCTGACTCTTAAACCAACCTTATTGACAATTGCGATAAATGAAAAACTTCCATCGTTGATGTCTAGTGGGGATGCGATGATTAAATATGAAATTGTTAAATTTTCTTAGGGAAACATTGTTCTTTGCTATGATACTTGCATTTCATCATTAATACATTAAGTTCACATCATATCATCATTACATTATCCAAATCTTCATCATTATACATCATCATACACAATTACATAGAAAGAAACAACATCACCATCATCATCAATGTAGCAAAATATAAAAGGAACAATAGAAGAAATCATGCACACATATAGACACTGGGATTGGTCCAAGGCTAGGGAAAAACCCACTATGGAGAAAACCCTTGAAAATCTTCTTCTTCTTAGATCGTCATCAAATGATGCAGCAAAATAGAGTACAATATTCCATAACTTTATCTATGAAACAAAACAATAATTATATCCATGAAACATATCTAATCAGGCTAGGAATCAAAACCCTCATGCTAATGGCTGTAATGTGTTGTCACAAAATGATGCCAACTGTTGTATATTTCTATCATTGATTCGAACACTGCTGAGAAATGGTATCACTGTCAATGAGCCCAACACATATGTTTGCAGTGGAAACTAACCAAATCAGATCTACAGATCTATAAATATGTATAACAGTAGAGAGAAACCCAGATCTACCAGATCATTGAAGTCAACTGAAGCCAAGATGTCAAACTCTAGATTTGAACTCTAGTCACTTTCATCAGAAGTCTCTGTGTATGACCGAAACTCCCTGGTCGCTCTCAAGAAGACTCTGTGGATGTGATCAGGGTGAAACACACCTAAAACCATTGGTCTCTCCCTTGAAGTTACTGTGCATGAGATTGAGATAGCCTGGTTGCTCTTTGGACCACTCTGTGTGAGGACCGAGGATCGATACCTCCAAATCTACCTCTGAATCCATTGTCACTCCCATAAGCCTCTGTGCCAGCATCCAAGGGTCTATAGTTGCTCTCATAGGCTTATGTGCCACCGTCCAGGGACCAAAATGCCCTGTTTTGTGCCAACGATTGAGATCCAGAAAACCCTAACTTAGAGCGAACTTTTTGCCTGTGATTTAGGACCCTTACGCGAACTCCTTTCATCGAACCTATGAGAACCAAGGCAAAAGAGAAGAGAGTATGTGTCTAAATGATCTTGAGGTATCTTATATTTATAGGCTTTCCTGAGGGTTCTTTTGGGGTTAAGATTTACCCAAGTAGTTACTCATGTGGTTAGGGCCGACCCATTCCATAATATAGGTATGAATAAAATAATTCATAAATCAAACTCTACTTGACCAAATTGGGTGATATTTAGGTCGATTTTGGTCCTCTAGAAAATAAGAATCTAATGAAATCATTATCTTGGTCATTTGAGCTGTTCAAAGTGGAATTTTACTGTAGTTGCAAAAATTAACACTCCCTCTCAACTAGGGAGAATTCCACCTACCAATATATGTCCATCGAACAATATATCATCACATATCATATTTTTCATGTAGTCATTGTGCGATGTCCATCACAAATCACCATTGTACATCTCGATCTATCGTTTTCTTATTCCTGCTTATTTCTTGATTGTTTCTACTCATATGCTGAACATTCTCTGATCTAGAAGAAGAATAATTTGTTACCGGAGGGGATCTCAAGTTGCCACCCTCTATCCATTAGGTTTCTATTTGGAATCTTTATTGGTGGGTTGCAACCCGGAATGTCATCATCAATTGTCATCGGAGGGCATGTCATCAGCGAGAACATCTCAACCTAGAATCACATCAGGGAGCAATAAATTTCACCCATACCGAACAATATGATAAATCATCACACAAGGGAGTAAACACTCGACCTAGGATCACACAAGGGAGTAAACACTCGACCCGAGATCACACATGGGAGTAAACACTCAGTTGTACACCCCTAAGTACACTCTGAACTCATTAGCTAGATGAGGACCAGTACTCCCAACAAGCCCAACTTGTGAGTATGATGCCAACTGGGGTATACTATGCAAAGACTAGATAGGGGAGTAAAACCCTCAACCCTATGGGTAACAAATAGGGGTAACGACCCATTGTCCAAAGTTCCCTCAACCCCGGGAGCCCTCCATCTCGATTCCTCACCCTGGGAGCTGAAACAAGGTAGGAAGATTTGGCTTAGTGTCCTTGATTAACGCAGCCCCTCATCTGGAGGGGATGCTCTCTGAAAATGTAGAACTTTCTCTTTAGTAATGCCTTTATGAGAATATCAACAATTTGCTTGTCTCAATAACAACTAATTCCTGTTCATAAAGACCATCAAATCAAATATCATGTCAGATGATATATAATCATATAAATCACAAAAAGATACCATAATCATCCTCCCTCTCAAGGAGGTACCAACCACAAGCCAGAGCTTGTTTCAAACAACTACAATGTCTTAATATGTGAGAGTATCTCGATCCCAACTATATATATATATATAATATTATATATATATATATATAATATATATATAATATATATATATAATATATAATATATATATATATATATATAATATATATATATATATAATATATAACCATGTCATATCCATATCATGCTCAAACAAATTTCCAAGGAGCTTCTGTATCCTGCCTCAGAACTAGCCATGCTAGTAGCATCATGATCAACTTTGGTCATGCTATGGACTTCTCATCCAAGATATCATGGATTTGCAAAATTTTTTTCCAATAGCTTTGCAATATGGAATTTCCTTATGAAATTTCATAAATCAATTCATCATTCCATGATACATCATTTCGAGCTTAAGGAGCCATATCCCTCTGATTTATACCATTAGAGGCTCATCACCTATCACAAGTAGTTCATCGGGATATAAAATCAAAACCATAATTAATATCAAAGGCATACCTTGGAACTGACTTCATCAGATAACTATCAAATATAGACATATTGGATCAGGAAGCTTCCTTCATGCAATGCTCTAAGCATAATGTCTTGCTAAGCCAGCATAATTAGCCTTACATAAATCAATGTTGTATCATCATATCAACAATGTCATCTCATCGGGGTTTAGAAGCCAGATCACGGCCATTATCAAAGTCATCATTATCATAGTATCAATACTTTCAACCAGGAGACATGTAGAGGTCATATCAAGTCATGACTTCATTTCTTATTATGCAAACAAGTTGCCATAAACCACATACTGTCAATCCGAACTTCATCAAGTCATTCTCATAATCATAATACAAGTCATTTTTGTCACTAGGTGCAAATGTATACATCAAGGATGAGTCATGCAGGTTCCATTTTCATGTTGAATAACAACTATCCGTACCTCAACCATTTTGCTAAGAATAAGGAGGACAATCTCCAAATAGGTCATCATGCCCACATAACATTGATATAAGGGAAAATCATCAATCATCAAATTAGATCATCAGGTTAAGTCCAAATTTTTCTATCATAAAGAGATCTATAATCGAAGCATATCCTAGTCATCAATTCAAATTTATTTTCAAGCATCATGACAAAACATTGTTCATATATATGAGTAAGCCAAATCATGCCAACCTCATGTAGCACAAACAAAGTGACATATTTATATGTATGTCCCGGTCACCTGCAAACACAAGTTCAGTCTCCATGTTTATGTTATGAAAAACATTCAAGCTTTTCTTGCTAGCAGATCTTGCTACAGATCTACAATACATCTTGGGTACTAGAATCTTCCAGGTGACCATCTAATTTCATGTACAATACTTCATTATATGATCAACACTTTAAATAAACAATTTCAGAAATAAGTTAATAGTGGTATAATATGTGAGGGACACCATGATTCAAAGTTTAGATAGCTTCACAAAGCTTCAAATGATGGTCAACAACAATCAAACCATTGGTCCCTCCCTTCAGGAACAATGTAAACTTTGAAACGGGAACTATAAACTGAAAATGAGAACTCAAGCCAAAAAATCTCCCAAAAACATGAAAAATCAACTCGAAAATGAAAAGTTTTGATGTTGGAATAACATATTTGTTTTTTTGGTCAGGTAAATTTTCAACATTTTTTTTTTTTTTTTTTTTTTTTTTTTTTTTTTTTTTACTGGAGGAATCGGAAACGGCGGTGGTATCGTACTCGCGTTACACGGGGTCGAATCCCATCGGCTACCACTATAACCTCTAGGAGGGTCCGCCCAGGCCGCCTTGAACGTCCCTCGGGTATTCTTGGGGTTTGAACTCGTGACCTGCATAGCTGCACGAATGACTTAGCATATCATCCGCTTGCCACTAGACCAAACCCCCACGGCCAAATTTTCAACATTTTTTACAAATGGCAGTGAAAACCATTTTTTTGTGCAATTTTTTTGCAAAAAACATCCTGAAAACAAAAAATGTTAATGTTGAAATAATGTCTCGTTTGTTTGTTTGAATTTTTTTGTTTTGTTTTGTTTTTGTTTTTTAGAATAAATTTTCAGGATTTTGAAAAAATGGCATAAAATATTTTTTCATGACTCAGAAAAACATTAAAATCTCAAAAGAATAATGAAAATGTAAATATAAAAATAAAAACATAAAAAAAACAAAAAAAAAAGTGAAAAAAACCCAAAGTATATATATATATAATATTATATATATATATATATATATTATAATATTATATAATTTAGAAAATGACAAAAAAATCAAATATTATAAAAAAGACAAACAAAAACAAAATAACCATAAAAGATAAGAATAAAAAATAAAAAAATATAAAGAGAAATAAATAATAACATAAACATAAACATGTATTAATGTATATGTATATATAATATGTATATATAAATATATATATATATAATCCGTACACTATAAAAAAATTGAAAAAAAAACATTTTTTTAATAAAAACTATAAAAATAAAGAAAGAAGAAAGAAAGAAATAAATTATTTTAATGTCCACGAGGCTAAAGATAGCCTATGGGATAGATTGCTTCTTCATCTACTTGATGTATTCGGCCCTTTTTTCTGTGAAGCTTCCAAATAAATGCTCTCAGCTTTTCGACAAACCCCTTGCTAAAACGATTATCCTAAGAGTTAGCTGCCAACATATCTGCATAACTTTCCGTGTTGTCTTTGAAGGCTTCACATTATAAAATGATTTTTTGTTTGATTTTTTGATTTTTGATTTTGATTTATTATTTATTTATTTTATAATTATTATTATTTTTTTTTTTTTTCCAGAAGAACAAAAAATACATACTCTTTTCTTCCACACTTCTTTTGGCCTTTTCCAGCACCCTGTTTCACAACAGAGTTGATGAGAATTAGTCCTTAACTGAGCAAATTTTTTTTTGGCTCTCCAAGAGATATTGGCCTCTATGTATGCTTTTGGTTGATGATTATAAGTGGGATTAAACACTTCAGTATACTACTTTTTCTTTCTTCCTAGCTCCTTATCCCAAGTATGGTTGTGGAACTTTTCCATAACAAAAGATTTTATCTCCTTGCTTTTTATGGGACACATGTTCAAACAAATACCCCATTTACTAAACCATTTGTTATTTTTTCGCATCCAAGTTTTTTTGATCTTGCACAATCTATCATTAAAGACAACCTTAGGCCATATACCCTCTTCCATTTTCTCAATTGTTTTTAAATACCTTATGACTCACACCATAGCAATTGCTTCAATAGGAGAAATCCATGTTTCACTCAACAAGATAGCATAAGGAATTACACTTTTAATCTTGAATTTGTCTGTAATCAAACTCTTATGGATTTTCTCAATTTTTCTCCATTGCATGTCGGATGTACTACTGGCCCATAGTTCACAACCATAGAGAATCACCAGAATCACTAGAAGCCCAAAAAGAGTTTGAGTGGTTTTCTAGTCCCATAACTCTGCCTCTATACTCCTATTTTGAAAAGCATAAAATGCTTTCCACCCCCCCAAAATTCTTTTCTTTCTACAACCATTCCAGCTTAGATTTTTGTTGAAGTCAATTCTAAGGTATTTGTAATCCGCAACTTCTTCCAGAATGTTTCCTTCAAAGTAGAACTTATGTTGGTTATGATTTATTTTCTTAGAGAAAACAACTACTTTCATTTTGCTGACATTGACTTACATCCCCACACTTCTACAAAAATGATCAAGGGATAGTAAGTGCTCTTGCAAACCAAGAGTCAATTTAGCAATCAGAATAAGGTCATCTGCATACAAAAGAAGCCTTATAACAAACTTGCCCAAATAGATACCATCACCCCCTTACGAATTTAACCACTCCTCAAGCATGTTGATATATAAACCAAAAACGGTAGGAGATAGTGGGGAACCTTGCTTAACTCCGATATTGCTTCTAAAAATTTCAGAAATGCCTACTGAAGTTCTATAATGGCTTTCACTTCTTCATATAGCATATGCACAACTGCTCTCAAATGTTTAGGAACCCCAAGTTCCTCCATTCTGTGCCAAATTTTATCCCTAGGAATTGAGTTAAACACTTTTCTCAAATCAACAAAGTAACAAAATAATTCTTCCTTTTTCTCCCAAAATTTTACAATGATGTGCCTTAAAGTTATACAATGATCAACTTTGGAATGTTTAGGTATAAAACTTGCTTTCCCTTTAGCATGCTTATCTCTTTCTTCTGCCCACTTGCTAATTTTGTTTTCTAGCATGCTTTCAAATAGCTTTGCAAACAAGGGGTTTATCATAATGGTCCTATAATTGGAGGGATTATTGATGTCACTGCTCTTGAAAAGAGGTATTGCCAGACTAGTTGTCCAATCTGTGGGGAACCCTGTTGTATGATGTTGTTGAAAGATTTTTGTATGTGAGGTACAAGAATATTTTAGCCCCACTTTATATATATATAATATATATATATATATATATATATATATATATATATATATATTAAAAAACCTAAAAAAATAAAAAAATAAAACAACCTCATTAAAAATTAGAAAATTAAACAATAAAAACCCAAAAAAATTAAAACAATTTTAAATACTTTAAAAACAAAAATAAAACAAACTAACAAAAATTAAAAAACTATTAAAATTAAATTTAAAAATTAAAAAAACTAAGGTTATTTATGAAATCAATGAAATATTTTTTTATACATGTTTTAGTCTTGAGGAATCTCAGACAAGTCTCACCGCTATTGAAAGGGTATACTCATTATGAAATCAACATGTCACACACAGGATTTGAACCGAAGTGGAGAGGATATCAAC
The DNA here is from genome assembly GCA_000404065.3 of Pinus taeda. Classification (NCBI taxonomy): domain Eukaryota; kingdom Viridiplantae; phylum Streptophyta; class Pinopsida; order Pinales; family Pinaceae; genus Pinus; species Pinus taeda. The sequence continues at coordinate 51,509 of APFE030144303.1, read as the reverse complement.
ATTTCTATCAACCATCCCAGTTACATCATTTAACGAAAAGAATTTTGTTTTTTAAAAAGAAAAAACTTATATAAGTAAAAACCTGCATCAAACATCACATATGCTACACATTCTAGAATGCACACCCACTTATTTCAATAAAAAATCCCACATCGCTCCCACAATTCTAAACATTTTATTCATTTTGACCAAGCTAAAACCATACCATGCGCCCCCTTATTACTCATCCCATGTGTGAATCTCTTGAATTCAAGAAACAATGTAATAATTTTGACCTAGAATATGTCTATAAATTTAGTCATTCTTTTCATCCCGGATAGGCTCTTTTCTTCTTGAAAAGTTTCCATAAAATAAATAAATTTACTCTTCTTAATGTTCAAAAATTATTATTCATATCAAAATATGAAGATAATGATGAAAATTAATCAATTCATCATTGATTTTGGAAATTGACTAATTTTATGATATTAATTGATTAATTACTATTATAATTTTATTTTATAATTATGTTATGATTAGTTATAGTTACGAAAGTATATTAATTATACTTAATACAATTTTAATATATAAAACAATATAGTTTTAGATTATGGTTAAAAGCATATAAAATGAAATTATATTGAAATGATATAAACAAATAAAAATAAAAAACTACATATTAAAACTTGTAACTTTCAATATAAAATGTTATTTAGTTTCTTTATTGTGCTTCCCTAAGCTTGCTCCTACAGAATTCTTTTAGAATAAGAAAAATGTAATTTTGTTCCTTTCTTTTCAAAAGATTAAATGAAATTACTAATTTTTTTCCTTTGGAGAGAAAAATGTAATAAAACTCTATATACAAAGTTGTAATATAATACTATATTCAAATTATTATAAAAAGTATATATTATATAACTATATTAAGGTAATGTAGGTATTTTCCAACTACTACAAATGAAGGGAATTGAACTTTTCAAGTTGAAGGAGGGAAACCTAATATTAAACTGAATTATCTTTGCAAGAACTACATTGTGAAAATTTATGCTGGGTTTTATACTAATATTAATTAATTGGACAATGTTAACTCGAGAATTGAATGATTGGGAAAATAAGTAAAATTATTACATATACATTGAAACAAACACTTTTATGATCTATCACCTTTTGAATTACAAATAATAATTGTGAATCATCTTTCAAGGGGATGATATATGGTTAAGAAAAATAAAAGGGAAAAGAGGCAATATTAATGATAATTTCTCAAAATGTATAACATTTACATTACTTATGTAATTTTAATTTTGTTAATACGTTGCATAATTTTGTTTTTGGTATTTGTGCTGGGTGTTGTCAAGTGGGTGTACCTCTGGTGGTACGTAGGAGTTGCTCTTATCTTCCTTGGGAGTAATTTCTACATGAATGAAAATCAGCTCGCTTAGACATGGGTGGGTTTTCTGTGGATGTAGCTAGTGGTCTCCGATACAGTGAACCAAACAAAAACAAAAAAATTGTGATGGCCATTGAAAATGGGATTTTCATTTAGTTTTACATAAAATTCCAGAGATTCCATATATACTTTATATAATGCATCTTTATTTCTATAAATTATAAAAGGTTAAATAGTTCTTATTTTTATTTTTTTGTAAATTGAAACCCTTGGATTTCATTAAAAAAAAGTGTTACAAAGGAAAGATAAAGATCCAAAATACACCCATATAAAAAAAACACAGAGCAATATTTCTCTCTTCAGTTTATAAACACCACATACCTACTTAGTTCCATCATAGATACATAAAACATAGTGCCAATAAGCGACGGAAAGTATCACCCTTCTCCATTGAAAAGAAGCAACATAATGATGTATAAATTGCAAGCAAGACCAGGCATCAACTACCGAAGGGGAGTGTATCTCAATAACCATATATTTTCACAATTCAGAGCATAAACCAAAAAACCATAGTGTCGTTGGTCATCAGAATAAATAGGAGGTTGCCATAATGTGCCTAGATCCACAAAAGTATCCACTGCCGAGAAGTTCATAATGTATAGGCACCCAAAAGAACAAATCAACCACCAGAAAAATAGCAACAGTTCTAGTGGACCATAGAACAAGCAAGAATTAGCCATAATGCACCCACAATCATAGAAATATCAACCACCAAGAAATTCACAACACATAGGATCCCTCATGAATAGAGGGTTATCTAACATAGACACATTTATCCATATCCAATTGTAGGTAAAGCACATGCATGTCAAAAATAAAACACCAAGAGCCATAATCTCAATTCCCCAATTTATAGCCCAGAGAAAAAAAAGGTATGATAACCAACCATAAAACACAATATACATCGATAACACCATCCATCCACAGTGATAACCACAAAAAGTGACAGAGAAAAAACTCTCCACATAGTTAACTAGATTGTCAACTAGAAATATGCTCCAAAACAAGGTACTTCTGAACCAAAATATAATTGGGAACCCCTTGAAGCGGCCATACATTTTAGTTCGAATGAAAAAATTGATTGCAAAACCCTGTATCTATATTCATGATAATAAGAAGGTATAGTAGCCGCGCTTGTGCACTATCATTTGCAGGGTCCGTAAGATCATTGGAGGTTGAATCACTCACAAGGAAGCCTTTAATAGGAGCCAAATAAGAATCCAGGTTGTCTAAATAGAACCTTTGATTACGAATCATGTGTTTAATTTCCTCTAATGAGGAGAAGACATTATAATTTTTGACCTACCTGTTTTTGAAAATTAGTTGTAACAAGGTATCCATTTGTTGATGTAAAGTCATAGAAATAAAAAAATGTTGCTGCCTGCTCTTGAATATTCTAGGAGAAGGGACCCATTTCATATATTCACCAACCAATTCAGAATCAAAGTGATACGAGCAATCCCTTGACTCTTTACATTCCAACATTAGAATTTCTTTCCTCCCCTCGGGAGGAACCACATCAAAGAAAGTGTCCACGGAGTCGTAGGAAAAAGGACGAACCCTTTTCTTCGCTACAATAAAATTGCCTCCTCCTCCCCTTTTGCTACACATTCTCTATATAGGAGGCATGAGCATAGCTAAGAGGGAGCACTTATGGAATTAATTGAAAGACCCTCGACCAATAAAGCAAGATGAAGGACTAGACATAAAACCGTGAACCCCAAACCTGAAAACTATTATATCATCACCCGATTTCCACACTAATGGTGCAAATTCCACTAACATATCAATCTCACTACATCCCAGAACCATGACACACAATATTACAGAATACCTCGCCATACAATTAAAATTACCTATGCATTGAGATAACAAAGGGAGGCATGTATCAATCCCTAACAACGCAACACCGTCAACAAAGACCAAGAACTAAAAGATTTCAAAAAATGGCAAGAGAACAAGCTTTCTTCAAATCAGACCACCAAACTCGAAGCAAACCAAAACCTCAAACCAATCAGGAGCCAGTGATATCCAACCAATAGAAGTTACCCCCAAGGACTAGACAATTACCCACGATATCAAAAACAACCTAGAAATTGAACAAACCTACTAAACCAATGATGCAAGAGGAAAAAATGGAAAAGAATACTTGTAAAATGTGGCAACATTCTCACTAGCACTCTAGAAAGATAGAAGCCACACACCAATACAGTGAAAATACTGAAAATGTCGCACCACTTGATGCAGATACGAACGTTAATTCTATTTACCAAAAGGACCTCTTTAAACTAGAAAAATATTACCCACCAAGAGAGAAATTAGGAAATAGGGGATGGCGGTCGAGGGTATACCCTCACCTCCACTCACACTCACCTCTTCATATTCCCAAACCAGACCCATAAATTCCATTTATAGGAAGAGACTCCACTTGTACTCTTACATGCACCCACAGAATAGTGCTTGCAATAACTTAAATGAGGCATTACACTTTGGAGGAGGATGGAAAAAATTCATATGAAGCCATCACATCGATTATAAAAGGTTTCCTACCATGGCCTCCCAGTGCGTCCAATTCCACGTTCCCCCAACTCACACTGTTATTAATTTAATGGTACAAACCTTTAATAGTGGATGTAAGGTGATGAATCCTTAAATAGGATCGCACCTTCTTATGTGCCAACTTCCAATACTCGTGCCATAAACTCATGAAGATCCTCGATCTGTAGTCCCATTAAATAAGCATTCTGTCCCAGGGATCTAGAAAAACAATTTTGCTGAAAAGTTATAGAGTAACAAGATAATGGCCACCTCCTCACCATTAATTCTATTTTTTTGTTCACAGTTGTACGAATTATTTGAAATGACGGTTTCCTGTAGTCTCCATATACCAGTTTATTAATCTCCTTATGTCATACGATGAGATGACCCAGGGATTTGGGAGGTTTCCATAAATTAAGCATGTCTTATCCTTTCCCCACCTATCCAACTTTCTGAATGAGCTTCCCCGCATATCTCCTTGCTCGTAAGAGCACTCGACTGCCTTATTCAGTGATGTAGAATGTGAAAAAATGAATATTGCTCAAATTTTGCGAGATGGTATTTGATTGTTTTGACTATGGAGGAATTGTTGTTGAAATAATGTACATCTCAGAACATTCTTATAACCAACAAAGAATCCCTAAAAAATTGTATTCTCTTTATTCAGAGAGTATGAGCAAGGTCCAATCCTTTCCATAAGGTGAAAAGCTCAGATTTTCTGTTGGTGGCCACTCCCAATCACCGTGCATATTTTGTCTCCACTTCTTCCTCAAGGCTAAAAAGGACCCCTCTCGCTCCTACCTCCCCAGGATTTCCTTTTGCAGCACTGTCAAAAAATAGGGTGGATTCCACTTGTGTTTCTTTCCAGTGATTGAACTCTTCCTGGATTAACCTTAGACATCAAACTTTCCTCACTTGAGGGTGAGGATTAAACCTTCCAGCTTGATTCGATGGCGCACTTATTCCTAACCACTTATTTTCTAGCTTTGTCATCCCCTCCAAATCTGAATTCTTTATGCCCTTCACCACTAATAATTCAAAAAACTTTCATATAACTTTCATGGACACTCAACTTATTGAGAAGAGAGATCCTTGAAATATGCTTTCGTTGTTAGATATCTAGATTCTCCAACATATGAACTTTGGGAGAGCTTTCCACGCTCTCATCATAAATTTCCCCTGCAAGGAGTTGGGATGGGTCCAATTTGTAAACATGTCTTGCCAACTTGCAGGGATGTATATTATTTGATGCATCTGGAAAAAAACACAAGTCCACACAAATAGGGTAAATTGACACTGAAAAAAGAGATGGGGAATCGATTCCTCTTCCTGTTTGTATAGAACGCACTGTGAGGGACCATGAATATTCCCAAACTTTTGATTCTTAGTTGTGAGATTGCTTTCATGAACCAGGGTCCAATAGAAGGCTTTCACCTTGGGGATGACATCATTATTCCAAACGACTTTCCATAGTTTAATGGTGTGTGGGGTTGGGATTCTACCCAATAAGAAATGATATCCTTCTTTAACTCAATAGGTGACTGATTTAGTTACTTTTCGGGTCCTAGTATCTTTCTCCTCAACATTCACCTGGGCTAGGTCCTTCAAGAGGTGAATGAGTCTTTTCCAAGATGTTTGTAGTCTTGGATGTGTCCCTTAAATATTTTTATTTCATTATCTTTCATCCATTCAATTGATGGGCGAAACTCCTCAGAAGATAAGATAACACCAGTAATGTATTTTTCCTTCCACAGATTAATCCGAGCCCCATTCCCTGCTTGCCACCCCAAGTTTTCCACAATGAGAGGGGAATATTTCTTGCACAAGTTCCATGTTTTAGATCTACGACCGGTCCATTGAACTTCCTCAAGTCTTTTGATTAAGGTTTTATGTAAATATTTCCTTATAAAAGCCTCAAATACCATTCTTTGGACTCAAAGATATATTAACCATTAAAGGGTTCCTAATTCCCAATCCCCCATTTTCCTTTTGAAATTGAACTACATTCCAATTGATTAGATGGAAATTTTTGTCATTATTCTTCCCTCCTTTCCATAGAAAGTTTTGAATCATAATACTCATCCGATTTAATATAAATTTTGGAGCTAAAAAACCTGAGCAGGGATATATTGGAAGAGAAGAGAGCACGACCTTAATTAGAATTCTTTTCCCACCCAAATTAAATGAATAAGCTCCCTAACCTAAATTTTCTCTTGGAATTTTTGCAAGACTTACTCCCAATCTTCCTTGTGAGGGTTGCCCAGCGAAATTGGGACTCCAAGATATTTTCTATGATAATCCTAGGGAGGATATTTTTGAGATGCCTAGAAATTATTTTTGTTATAATTTTGTACGATGCATTGCACAAGGAAATGGGTCTGAACCTGCTAAATTTGAAGCATTTTATTCCTTTGGTATTTTAATTCTAGGAAAGAAAAATTTGTTCCCCATCCTAATTTCCCTTTAATCCTAGCCCAATTGAGCATTCTAATTAAAATTGCCTTAATTGAAAACCAAAAGGGGCTATAAAAACTTATGGAGAAGCCATCCAACCCGAGTTCCTTATCTAGATCTAGTGCCTATATTGCATCTGTCACTTACTCCTTCTTGATATCTTCCACAAGAAGAGTATTTTCCTCAACCATGATTTTTCAATTGAATGGTGCAAGAAATGCCTCCTTAGATATTTCTTTCGTTTCCCTACCCAATGTATACAAATTGTGAAAATGGGAGAGCACCTCCTCCTTCATCTCTGAAATTTTGTTATTGGGGGTCTCCCTTCTGTTGGCATTATGATGTATGTGTTGTACTTGATGGCAACCCACTCATAGAAGAACAATTCACTTATACTCAACTAGATGAGTCCTCATAAGAAATATCAGATGTGACAGAATACATGGGATGTAGGACAAAGGAATCAGATGAGAAATTATTGTGCAACAGTGTTATTTTTTGGTTCCACAGGTGCACCGTCCAAAAGGTGCGGTCATTGGCAGGTTGCATAGGTGCGCAGTTCAGAAGATGCGGATATGTTCGCATGCGTTCCGAACAAAAAGTGCGAACCTAAAGTTCACGAACTTTCATGCAGAGAAAAGTGCACGCACGCGGGAAATCTTATGGGTGGTCCATGGTATTTAGTATGATGTTTTTGAACCTATGGTTTGGTCCATGGTTTTGCATATAAAGTATTGAACCCCGGTTTTGGGTCCCTAGTATTGGATCTATATGGTTTTGGTCCATGGTTTGAGAAAGGCCTAGACTATAAAAAGGGAAGGAGATCATTTGGCCCAGGTAGTTGTGAATGTTGAATATCTTAAGAGCAAGATCTGAAATTTTGGTGATCGGTTTGTGAGTGATAGCTAGATCTGAATCAAGGAGAAACTTGAAAATTATGAGGTGGATCTATTGATGGGTCGAGATCTCTTTGGCACATGACTAGATCTGTGAATTTGACAGTTTGGGGTATAACTGAGACCTGATAAAGTGTCTATGTCCGGAGGTCTGCAGGCGAGATACAACACAGGTGCGGAGGTGCAGGACAGAAGACAGATCAAGTGCGGCAGTGCGCAGCTGAGTAGATAGAGTAGTTGCGGAGGTGCGGAGTTGACTAGAAAGTGCAGGTGCGGAGGTGCGCAGAACAGTAGGCAGAGCAGTGTGGATCTGCGCAGAACAGAGGACAGAGCAGGTGCCGAGTTGCCCAGACTCGACACAGCAGAAGTGCGGATATTCGCAGGTTTCTATTGGTGAAGTTGCAGACCTTTCTTGAAATATATTTTGGCTATCTTTTGTCTATTGTTGCAGAGTTCTGGGTTTAGAATCGATGTCTTGTTACTGGTATTGTTTTTATGGTTACTGCATTCTGAGAAGCTATTGGTTGATTCATTAGTTGTTTGCGGAAAGGAGATTGGTTGATTCACATGTACTTGATGATTATTTAATGTTCATGGATCCAATATGAAAATTTATGAAACGTGGTCCCTGGAAGCAAAGAGAAGGTTGTAGCCTTCTGCAGGTTGAAGCCTACGTACTGGTAAAGGACTGCACCAGTAAAAAATCATTGTAAAAAGAAGTTTCTAATTGAAAGAAGATAGAGACATATTGTAGCAGGTGGTTTTCACCCACATTGGGTTTCCACCTTATATCTTGTGTTCTTTGGTGTGACTGTTGCTCTATTTTTGTTCTTGTGATATGGTTCTGACACACAGATTAATATATTAAAGTTTGAAAGGTACACACAAGTTTCATTTGCAAATATTTGTATAAATTGAAAAGACTTTGATAATACTGCTTCACTCCCCCTCTCAGTATTATTTCCAACACCTTCAAGTGTTATTTCCTTTACTCTTTTCTTCAATTCTCAATCTTTTGTTTTCTTGTGGAAAAAAGAGGTGTTTTGGTCCCCAACTCTCAGCCATATGCTTCTAGACTTTAGATGCCACATCTCCTCCTCCTTTCTACTCTCTTGATATATATGTTTGCTAAAGGCTCTCATTATTCTCTAGATGCTAGTCCTCCACCTGTTTCTCCTCCATAATTTTAGTATGTTTCTCCAAGTCTTTAATCAATCCCTACTTTTTCTTCCTGCGTGGGACATGCACTTCTTTGGCCTAGGTGTGCAACGATTGTTTGATTGCTTTTATTTTTGATTTCCATACAAAGGTTGGGGATCCGACATATTATTTTCACCATGTCATGGAAATAAATTCTCTACCACCCTCTTCTGACACCCATCCTGGATTGTAATGGAAGTGGATTGGGCCAAGATCCTCCTTTTTGTCTAGAGCTAACAAAATTGGCCTATGGTCAGATTCTTTGGAGGCTGCCATTGACGATTGAGGATCCAAGCCCTGAATCAAGCATGAGCTCTGTATAAGAAAAAGATCTATTCAAGCTTTAATGAAAACACCTTTGACCCTTCGATTGGTCCCTGTATACTTCCCATTATGTGGTTTAATATCTACCAAATACCAATTAGAGAGAAGGTCCTCCAGTTTTTCCCGAAAAGGATATCTCATTATATTTCCTTTGACAAATTCAGTTGAGTACATTTCGGTGTTGAAATATCCCCCAAATATCCTCATCTAGTTCCAGTTATGGCTTTGAAGTGCCAATTATTTATTGAAGTGCCAATAAGTTATCCCAAAATTCTTGTTTCTCTGCATATATTGTAGGTGCATATACATTTATAATCTTGAACCTCTCTTTTGCATCTTTTTCCTCTAGTTCCACTCCCAACTAATTGTGGGATTTTATATTATCTACTAGATAGAACTAATCCTTCCTCCAAAAGGTCTGCAATCCCTGTGAGGCTCCCCTTGAATTTTTTCCTATTCCTTCACTTCCATTCTAGAAAATTTTTGAAATTTTTATTAATTCATTTTCCTCCATTTTTCTTTACTGCAAGATTGCTAGTTGTTCCTTTTTAACCAAATCCTTGACTGAGAGGGATTTTGAGGGTCCTCCCATACCCCTTATATTCCATGAAATAACCTTCATCATTTGGTTATCAAAGTTAATTTTGATCCTCCCTATGCTGTTCCTTCTATTCTTCTTGATATAGTTGCTTTGATTATGTTTGAGATCTGAGGCTGGCTCCCTAAATTCTTATTTTTCTCTGCTTCCACTTCTTTAAGATCCTTCATGGAGTGTCAGGCTCTTTCTTGACATGACTCCCTACTTCCTTTGTATTTTTCTCCTCGCTACCTTGCTCGTCCTAGGACGTATTCCTAGTGACAATTTTCTGAGACCCCTCTTGAGTCTCTTGCTGCCCGCTTACTTGAGATGCGGGTTAAGACAATTGACATAATATTGAGCCTCCTTATTGGTTGAGCATATGAGGCCCCTACTTCTCGTTATATTTTACTTCTTATGCTTTATCTTATATTTCCCCTTCTTCCATAGGTTCTTCCTTGGCTATTCCTCCATCTTTTTTTGCTTGATTCTCCTATGAATCTAGTTGGGTAGCCTCAGAATATTGAATAACCCTAAATGGATTTGTTGAATTTGATGCACTCTCATTTATCTATGGTTTCCTATTATTGGCTTGTCCTTTTTTGTTTCCTCCCTTTTTATGCATTTTCCATTGACCCGATTGATCACCCTGTACCGATTGTGGCTTTTCTGGAGCTTAAAACAATGCTTTCTTATAATCCCTGTCCAAATGGTTGTGCTCATGATAGATACTACACTTAAGTGGGATTTTTTCATATTCCAGGTTCTCACAGTGCTTCCAGTTCCCCATTGTTAAGAAGATTATGGTTGGGAGACCCTTCTCAAGGTCCAATTTGAAACAGATCTTAGTGCAGGCGAACTATCCACCCTTAGGCTATGTCCGATCTATATATTTTCCAAGTTCCTTCCTGATTTCCCTAAGACAAGCATCGCTTGAGAAAGAGAGGGTTCCCCCACATACATGCCTTTCCCGTAACCAAAATGGGGTGATGTTGGGAAAGGTTCTTTATGAAATCAGTGAAATACTTTTTATACGTGTTTTGGTCTTCAAGAAACCCTGAAAACAAGTTTGGACACTATTACAAGGGTCTACTCATTATGAATTCCACATGACACATGCAACTATTGAATCAAAGTAGAGACAATAACAACGTCTCTACAAACCACACACACTACATCATTTTAATGAGAATATTTTATTTTTTCATTTCCATTGTGCAAAAGAAAACCTAATTTAAATCTAAGAATAATTCATTGTATGATAATGAAGTTGAAATGAATCTCACATAACATAAATTATGGCCAACCATAAAATGGAACAAGAAACTTTATTCATTACCTACATATACTGTAAGGGTTTCATTAATGATCTTCTCCAAGGAAATGAAAGTTCATACCAACAAAAAATAATTATTTACAAAATTATGTAACATTAAATAGTGGAGAAACAATGCCAAGGGTTGATCATATGCTCATTCATAGTAGCACACTTGCCACAAATAAAACATGAAAATACTTAATATAGTAAGAAAAATGATAGTAAAGAAAGAAGGTAATATAAAGGCAGTAGGAATGACTACCTGGAAGGAAGAGTCTATTCATTCCAAACTAGTCTCAAAGGGTCACAGATTTTCAGGTAGGATGCAAGCAAGAAATGCACAAAATTATTTGAGTTCTGAAATAATAACCTTGGACACGTTAGAAATGTCATTTCTTCTAGATTTGTGACTTGCAATAAATCATAAAAAATAATATTAGCTAAAAAAGCTACTTGGTAAATGGAGGGAAATGAAGGAGAGAAAATGCAAGTGAATCCAAGGTTTACTTGTAACTGTTACATAGAACAATAGTTGAAAACTAACCCATGACGATAAGAACCTATCGAAAAAAAGGAAAGGAAGAAGCCATGGAAAAAGGGTAAAAAGAAAAGTTGTTCTTGGTCATAAAATAGAGAAGCAGCCTTGGTGATGAAAAAAGGAGAGATAACAAAGATATTAAAATGGACATCGATCTAATTCCAGCGCTAATGCTAGACTAGAATTGGTTGTTGGATTTACACAACATGATCTAAATTGTTCAAATTAATAACCACGTGGTAGTATTCTAATAATGTCAACATGGACTAGTTCAATGTTTAAAAGTGACTTGAGCACATGCCACTCTATCGAGTAGAGGGCACCAATTGTTAAATGGCCCAATTGTCAAATTTATACTTTAGTTGATTGACTTGGAGGCTAAGGTTTTGAAGGTTACAAAATTATGCCAATGTTAAAATATCAACATGGTTCTAAGCATAATACATAATATTATTAGTAATAGAGTTTAGACTTAAGAAAAGTGAGCAGTAAACAACCATATAACAATGTGATATGCGTTACATAAGTCGACCGAGTCTCAATCAAAGATCTCTAGGTATGTTACAAGTCATGAAGAGTATAGGCGTCATGGCTAGAATATCAAAATAGGTACAAGCAGTTCTATAGGGGATTAAGAAGGTAAGTCATACTTTAATAAATTCCCTTTGTGGTTACATAGAAAAGACTCTCAGTGAGAGAAAAGGATGTCAGCTGATAATATATGTAATGGTCACAATTGTCCTCTAGACAAATTTCGAGATATAAAAAAATATATTAAAATTCATAATTCTCTTAGCTAGCGAACAAGGTATAATTAGTGTTGGCCAAAATCCCCTAGAGTTATTTTATTATTTTTAATGTACTCGAGATTTTATCCATAAATCTTGAATAGGGAGTTTCTTTGAGAAATCCTTAATTATTATTTATAGACAGAAAAAACAAATTGTGTGAAAGAGGTATGTTATGAGGATGTATTATTGAACATGATAAGAAATGGCTTTCTTCATTTCTCATCATTAGTTGAATGGATTCAATCTTCCACCTATCAAAACAATGCTTGTAAGTTCCCTTTTGATAAGTAAGAAAGTGTGACATATTTGTGAGATACTCATTCATACTTTGAAAAATCCACAATCGTTTGATCATGGCTGACAATTTTAATTATATATGAATATGGTCAAGACCATATTGATTATGGCTAGCCACGATAAAACATTGTTGATTTCGTTGACCATGAATATTGTTGAGCTTGTTTTCCCATTTTTGAGTTGGTTCAACCCACCATTGTTAGAATTTTTTGATAATGGTTATCCATGTGTAACAATATATTTATATAATAATATATATATATACATATATAATATATTTATACATATAAATATAATACTATGGTTGACCAGTTTACTATGGTGTCGTCTTGACCACGAAATTACCACAGTCAACCATTTTGAGCTAGTTTGACCATAGTTAGATATGGTTGAATTTGTTGATTGAATTGTACCATGGTTATCTATGTTGAACATGTTCGACCATGGTTTAGCTTATTTTACCTTGATTAATCATGGACAAGAAAGCTTCACCGTGGTGCCCACATTGATCAAGGTCTGACCATGTTACATGGTCAAACCATATAATGACATAATAAACGAGAAAAAAAAAAATATTTGTTGTTATATATATATATAATTATATAGTAATGTGTTGACCAAGTGTACTATGCGTTGTTGTCTTGACCCGAATGACCATAGCAACCATTTTGAGCTAGTTTGACCATAGTTAGATATGGTTGAATTTGTTGATTGAATTGTACCATGGTTATCTATGTTGAACATGTTCGACCATGGTTTAGCTTATTTTACCTTGATTAATCATGGACAAGAAAGCTTCGCTGTGGTTTTCCCATGGTTGATCAAGGTGTGACCATGTTACATGGTCAAGCCATATAATGACATAATAAAGATAAAACACAATATTTAGTTGTTAGAAAATATTTTTAATTTAACTTAACATAATATTTACCACTATTTTTAAATAAGTCACTTAAACAAATAAAAAAAAACTCATTCAATATTTCAATATGAGATTCATTTTCCCCTTATTAGAAATCAGTGTACCTAAAATCATTCGTTTTATTAAATTGGTATGAAAGCATGAGAAACCCTGAGTAATTACCCACATTTCATGGATGGTGAACCAGGTAATCTATCGGCCCTTGTTATGGGCCCTCACCCAAATAGAATCGAAGAAAGACGAACCCCAAATCGCCAACAACTAGCAACAATATCAAAAAACTTTGCATCTCACTCTATACCACTTGATCTAACCCTAGGGTATTAAATCACTCTTTTTTAAATAGTAAAATTAACATTTTTAGTATCAAATAGTGGTAACCAATAAAATAAATACTTTTACTTTTCTCAATGTCTAAAATTGATTATTTATCTTTAAGATATCAAGATCATGAGGGGCATTGAATGATACCATAAATAAGTAAAATGATTTATATATGCATTGAAACTCATGCCTTTAATGCAAGTCAAAACTCTTCCATCTCAATACATGGTCTCTCACCTTCTGAATTACACGTAGTTATGGTTAATCCTCTTTCAAATCGATGATATACTATCAAAAAGAGTAAAGAAAAAAGAGGAAATTTCAATAATGTTTTTTCTAATTTATGTATAACATAAACATTAATTATGTAATTTCGTTTGTGTAATAAACTCCATAATATTTGTGATCTGAGTTGAAAAATGTGATTTTAATTTTAAGCAGGAAGAATAAACTAGAAATAATATATACAACTTTAATGCAGTATCATTTTTATAATTTATAAAAGTCAAATGGTTTAATAACAACACCAATAGTATATGTATTTTCTATTTATTTTATATTAAAAACTAATTTTAATGGTGAACTTATTTTCATGTTCTTTTCCAGTACCTGATGAATATATTCAAAGGAATTTTATGTCAAAATTAAAGTCCACAAAAAATTATATTAATTTATATTACAACTTGTAAATAGAAAAGTAAGCAAGTATTAACCAATCACTTGTGAAGGAAGAATGATAATTAAAACAATTGTGAACATACTATCTTAAAGAGAACAAAAGAGACGACATGCCATGGTCTGATAATATTTAGTAACGAAAGAGTATGGGTGTGAAACACTAATAAAAAATAATTTCTATAACCATATATCGATTCCAAAATTGCAAAAGAGAATGCTACGTCTAGTCTTTTGTAATGTTAAGAAACAAATGTAATCGAAAATGCGAAAAAGGGAGAGAAATGAAGAATATTTATTGTTGTATAAATTATCATTTGATGGGTGCTTTAGTTTCATAGTTGTGTTATGTTGTGCATCCCACCATCTTCCGAGAATATGCAAGAAATAAAACTTACGCATTCAAATTGCACATTGAAAATAGAAATGGAATGAATTCAAACTTTGGCATTCAACTTATGTTTTCTAATATTTTTCTAATCAAAACAATATTTTCTACCACAACCCTCTTAGTATTGATCCAAGACAATATATGCTGACATCAAGTTTCACTAATAATGTTTAGTAAAGAAATAGTATGGGTGTAAAACACTAATAAAAAATAATCCAAAGAAAGATACATCGATGCCCAAATCGCAATATGCATTTTAAATATGCAAAAGACAATACTAGGACCAATCTTTCATAATGTTAAGCCAAAAATGTAATTGACAATGCAAAAACACAAAGAAATGGAGAAGATATTGTGTTGTACAATGTATGGTTGGATGGTTGCTTCGGTTTGGTTGTTTTGTTATGTTGTGCAACCTACCAACTTCAGAGAATATGCAAGAAAAAAACTTACACATTCAAATTGCACATCAAACATAGAAATTGAATGAAATCAAACCTACGATTTCAACTCATATTTTCTAATCAAAATAAATTTTTCTAACACAACCTTGTCAGTATTGATCCAAGACAAGATATGTTGACAACAATATTTCTAGTAAAAGTAAAAAATATGAAATCAAGGTTCTTTATATCTCTCTTCTACTAACTCCCAAAATCAAGGAGTTTTTACGAGGATAAATTTTTGACCTGGTCCTCAAATCTTCCCATAAATTATTGGGTTTTCCTATTCGATCCTTATCAATTTGGACCAGGGAAAATTTTAAGAACCCCCCTAAATTTATAAGTATAATAAATGGGCGAATCTCCATGGTATATGGAAAAGATGGAAGGCGATTTTATCAATAATATAATATGTATATATAATTTTTTGGCGA